>JAJIBD010004940.1:0-144108 GCA_021461705.1 Cryptotis parvus
ATGAAGTATAAAATTTGCCTATAAAGGGATGGATATAGAGAAGATTATGTTGACTGAAATTAGCCAGAAGGAGAGAGACAGATGCAGAATGACTGCATTTATTTGCATGACATAAATATATACGTACATATTATGATACCAATATGCAAGGTCAAGTGAAACATGTATCAGGAGATCTTGTCAAAGGTGGAAATTATCACATACGGAGTCAGAGGCTAGGTAAGACAGAAAATGGAACAGTGTGCTAACAATTGTCGAGGGTACTAATACCAACCTAGAACTGAGCATTAAATAGAGGCAAAAAGATACACATGACAACCATTTAATGTATGTTCTGTAATCCATAGTCTGGAAGGGAAGGAAAAAGAGAAAGAGAGAGAAAGGGAAAGAAATAAAGAACCTGCCATGAAGGAGAGCTGGGGGAGGGGGGGGGAACCGGGGATGTTGGTGATGGGAGATGGGCACTGGTGGAGGGGATGGGTGCTAGAACACTGTATGACCAAAACCCAAATGTGAACTTTTAATTGTATATCTTTGTAATATATTTATATCACAGTGGTATAATAAAATACTTTTAAAAAAGTTTGACAAGCAATAATGCTGAGTGAAATAAGTCAGTTACCACAGGAACGATACTGTGTGATTACACTCATCTAATACATAAAAGTGAAGTCAAATTCATAGATTCAGAAATCAAAGGGAATTACTATTGAAGAGAATGAAGAATGACTGTGAATAGGACAGTTTCCATGGTGAAGATGAAATTTTCTGACTCAAGCAGGTCAGTCTGTGCTGAGTTCTGCTGGTGCAGTCCTAACACCCCAAGCAGCAGGTGTGACCCCTATAAAAGTATTAAATCATTAAATTTGATTCTACAATGATTTTTCTACGTGTAGATATAAATTTTTTCTCTTTGATATTTCTTTCAGTTATGAATAACTGGAGACGTTACTGGCACCCACTGGAGCAAATCAATGAACAACTGGGAAGAGATGTGATATGAGTGATGAATAACTGAACTGAGTTGTCTAAAACATCTCATTTCTCAAGAACTGAGTACTGAGAGGGATATACATGATAACCTCTTAGAGCACCTTAAGGCAGAAAGAGAAAGAAGGAGAGAAAGAAGAAGAAGAAAAGTGTCTGCCATAGAGGTGGCTGGGGCAGGGGTGGGGAGTTGTTGCAAGAGGGAAACTGGGGGCATTAGCGGTGGGAAATATGCACTGATGAAGATCAGATAAGTGTTGGAACATTGTATGACTGAAACCGAGTAACAAACAACTCTGTAACTGTGTATCTCACATGATTCAATAAATAAAATAAAACAAAATAATTTTTCACATCCTCATTTCTCTGATTTTATCCACAAATTTAAAAAATAAGGATTGGGAAGATTAAAAAATATAGCTTTTCATTTATAAAAACAACTTTTAAAGAATAACCGCCATTTTATCTTCATTTTATCCGTGAAGAAATTAGAAAATAATCAGCTGTTTGACTTCAGAAAATGATTTGGGTTTAACTGTCTTCAAGTAAAATGAGTGTAGTTCTCTTAGGCACCGAGTTATTACACAGTCATACCAAGACCTCATAATGAGCTGAAAACATTCCCAAGCACATAAAATATATTCACATAACAGGAAGAAATAGAGAATGTGAAGGCATGTTTACTGGAAGTTTTTGTTTTTTGTGTGTTTCATCAGTTTGTCATATCAGAAACTTATACTTTGGAGAAGTGACATTTCAACAATGCAGAATGTATAGGTTCACTTGGGACATTAGCAAGATGGATGCTTTCATCTAATTTTCCCCCTTTGGGCTTCAAAGAGTGCCCATATGTGTGCTGACATGGGGGTGAGGAGTACACGATTTGATTGTGAATTGGTTAAAAGCAAGTAAATTTTTTAGTTTATTTTTCATTGAGGTGACAGGATGAATCCAGAGCCATGGCAGAGCCTGACAAGCTACCCATGGAGTATTTGATATGTCAACAACAGTAACAATAATGGACCTCATTCCCAATGACGTTACTGCTGCCCACTCAAGCAAATCGATGAGCAATGGGAATACAAGAGATACAAGACAAGTGATTTCATTGAGGCAACTGCTTTCCTGGACACCATGCTAATTTTGGGTGATTTTGTGTCTTTGCAGAGACGACAATTAGTGAAGAGGGTGAAATTGAACCATTGGAATGGCTGCAGCAATGGGGTGTGGGTGTAGCTGCCAGCGTTTCCGGTGGGCAGGTACTCAGCTTACCCCCTTCCCCAGGGTGCCCTGAATTCTCAGACAGGGGGCCAGTGTGTCTATGAATTCCCAGTGCTTGGTTTTCATCTCCTTGGTGATTTAGACGTAAATGGGTAGAGCAGGGCTTTGAGGGTGAGATAAAATGGCGGCAGCACTGTGAGCTGAACATCTTTATATTTTTAGTGTAGACTTGACCCATTTATATTCCCACCAACAATAAAGAGTTTCTGCTTTCTCCACATCTCTACCAGAATTGTCGTAGATGTTAGGTTATGCAATAAATAAGGATGAACCTTTTGCTTGTTAGAGAAGTATCTGTTCCATTCTTCCTATTTTTTGATGGTATGTTTGCTTTGTATTGTGAAAATTTGTGAGTACTTAATATGTCTTAGATGTTAAACCTCTCCAGATGTTTGGTCTGTTAATATTTTTGACCATTCAGTTAGATGTATTTTTGCTTTCGTGATTTTTTTTTTACTTTGATATAATCCCATTTGCTTATTTTGCTTTTGTTTTCCTGGTCAGTACAGCTGAATCAATAAAGATACTACCCATATTAGTGCCATGGATTATTTGCCCTAGCACCATGGAGTATTGTTTTCTTCAGTGTATTTTGTCTTGGGGCCTAATAATGAATTTTGATTTGTTTGTTTGGGGCCGAGGGGCACACCTGGCTGTGTGCTCAAGCACCACTCCTGACTCTGTGCTCAGGGATCATTCCTGGTAGTGCTCAGTATGGGGGTGACAAATTGGATCTAGATAGACTATGTGCAAGGCAAGCATCCTACCCACTGTATTTTCTCTCTAATCCCTATTTAATCAATTTTTAGTAGACCCTTTTGCTTGGTGTATATCAAAAATATACTGAGAAAAGATACAAGAAAAATGAATATCCCTCTGGCCTGAGCCAGCTCCAGTGGGTTGGGCGCTTGCATTTATTGTGGTAGGCCTGGGTTAGATTCCCAGAACTACATATGGCTCCCTGAACCCAGCAACTTATGCTAATTGGCATAAGCATAGAGTCGGGAGTAAGTCCTAAGCACTGCCAGGAATGGCCCCAAAACAAAAGACAAATATTATTCTTGGTGAACAAAAATGCAAAAATCCTCATTATCTTAGTGAACTAATAATTTTTTAAAAAGAATATCTTGACAAAACCCATTTTTTTATTTTAGAACTTGAGAATCCCATGATCTATCAAATCCATTTCTAAGGATTTATAGTAAAGAATAAAACAATTATATCACTTCTCTTCCCACTGTTCATCAATTTGCTTGAGCAGGCACCAGTAACATCTCCATATGTCCTATACATGCTAGTGTAGCCCAAGGGCATCTGCTCACTCCAGGAACATGAGGAGCCTCAAACCATTCCTTCAGGTCATGGGAATGAGGTTTATAATTGTGACTGGTTTTTGGCATATCAAATATACCAAATACAAAATTTTATAACAAAAACAATAAGAAACAAACTAAGCTTTTATCAGTTGAAGACTTGTTTATTTTTATGTAGCCACAGGATGTAATACCAACCATTAGTTTTAAATATAAAACATAATATTTATATTTATATAAAAATGTTTAGAGACCTAGGATGTGGTCAAGTGGAAAAAGCACTTGGCTAGCATTTGTGAAGTCCACACTGATCTCCCAGAACCACCAAGAATAGTCCGAGAGCTCTTGAGCAGTTTCTAGTGTGGCCACTATTAAAAAAGAAAGGATATTTAAGGATATTGTAAAGTATTGATCTATGTTGGTAAATATATATGTAACATTTAAACAGACTTATATATATTGCAAACAAGAAAATGCAATCATTATATCCTAATATAATTTCATTTTTAAGATATATGTGTAGTGTCATGTAATAATCTCCAAGTAGAGATAGCAAAATACTAATAAAAATTGTTTTGTACATGCTGTGATTTCTGGTATTTTTTTGAATCCGGCTCAGGTGTGCCGGTCCAGAGACTCGCAGACATGGGGCAGAACTGCTACTGGCTCTCCCTGTGACCAGCCGCTCAAGATGCGCCAAGAGGGATGGTGGGTTCTAGCCCCTGGCCCACGACCCCCCAGCAGAGCCTCGCAACAAGCCAGATGACCCCCACTCCTGAAGTCCTCCATTTTCCACATCTGGACTTCTCTCTCATCAGAACTCCACCCAGCAGCCCAGCCTATCACAGCCTGGCTTACGCGGCCGCTTGCGGCCGCGCAGTTCATCAATAAATGCTGGACTTAGAGATGCCTACAAGAGTATGCTACCTGCACAGCAGAGCCTGGCAAGCTACCCGTGTTGTATTTGATATGCCAAGTACCAGTAACAATTATAGACCTCATTCCAGAATGGATTAAGGCTCTTTATGTTCCTGGAGCAAGCAGATGCCCTTGGGCTCTACTAGCATGAGACAGGACATATGGAGATGTTACTGGGGCCCCCTCGAAGCAAATTGATGATGAATGGGAAGACAGTGATACAGTGATACTTGTTTAGTTAATTTTCTCGTATATCAAAGAGCACAAAAAAATTTCTACAAATAAAGATATATACTTCACATGTATGGTTAGTATGGATTTCAATGCTCAGCCAAGCAGTATGATATTTAGCATAGTCATTGCCCTAAAAGATACCCATCAGGCCTGCACAATAGTACAGTGATTAAGGTGCTTGTCTTTCATTCATTGACCCAGGCATTACCCTTAGCACCTCATATGGTCCCCTCAACCCCACCAGCAGTGATCTCTAAACACAGAGCAAGGAATAAGTCCTGGGCGCTGCTGGGTGTGCCCCTTTCCCAAAAAAAAATAGGTATAAAAAAGTTAAAAAAAAAAAGGATGCCTACAGACCTGAGGACATTCCAGAAACAACTTTTAGGAAGACCAAAATCCAAACTATTCTCCAAAAAATATTAGATATTAGCATATCCCTTCCAAGGCCAGAAAGCTAGTACAGAAGTTAAGGCTCTGCCTTACACACAGTTGACACTGGTTCAATCTCTGGCATCACATGGTCCCCTGAGCACCATCTGGAGTGATTCTTGAAGCCCAGGGACAAGAGAAAGTCCTCAGCACAACTATGTATGGCCCAATTTTCCACACTCAAAGTTGGCCTTTTCCACTGCGCTGATTTTTTGCACTGATAGACAAAACTGCTGTAGCACAAATACAAAAAGCATCAGGATTGAACTGGTAGAAAATTTGCTTCTCAAAGGCAGTAAAACTGTGCAGCATCATTTACCATGGTCTTAGGAAAATATTAAGAAAATTTCATTTTAAGAGCTAATACCAACCTAGAACTGAGCATTGAATACAGGCAGAAAAATTCACATGATGGCCTCTAAGTGTATGTATTGCAACCCACAATGTGTAAGAGGAAAGAGAGAGAGAGGGAGAAAGAGAGAAAAGAGATAAAGAACCTGCCATAGAGGCAGGCTATGGGAGGGGGAGGGAATTGGAGACATTGGTGGTGGGAAATGGTCACTGGTGAGAGAGGGGTACTGGAACACTGTGTGACTGAAACTCCCAAACATGAACAACATTGTAATTGTATATCTCACGATGGTATAATAAAATATTAATTAAAAAAATATTTCATTTTGGCAAAACTGATTTATTCTTGAGTTCTTATGTTTTAATATTTTGTGCAGTAAACTAGAAATTGTGCATAAAATGATAGTGACCACAAAGAAATGGGGTAACTACTTATACTCTATAAATAGTTTAACTTAACTGATACATTTCTTTCCATGGAATGTTGCTATAACATAAAAACATATGACTATTGTTGCAGAGTTGGGTATTAGTTAGACTTGTGTCTGAAAATAGACAGAAGTGGACCTGCCACTTCAGGACAAACAATGTACAGTGTTGGTTGCCAGTGCTAAAACACAGAATTTTAAGTGAAAGTTAGAATTTTAGAAAATTTCTATCTGTTACCAGAAACTTGACAGGTTAAAAAAATTGCTTTATTATATCTATAGTGTAGTAATGTATGAGATCCATCAATTTGGATTAAAAAATGTATTAGTATTTAGAGGAGAACTGCATAAGTCACTGAAAAAATTTCCCCAAATGATCCCTGCACACTACTTTAAGAATTAATTATGGATGAAAGAACCATTAAGATAGACTAACAAACTTTTAATGTAATAAATCACAAAATGTTCATTGATATGGCTTCAGATTCCACATTATAACTAACATTGAGTTTGGGTATTTTACCAAGGAAATTGATACCCAAATGGTTATTAACATAGTCATCTTTTTCTAATCTGATATCTATATGAGGCTACAATGTTTTCAAATACTTCAACCAAAATAATATATGACAATAGATCAAATACAGAATTACATATGAATACCCAGAGCTCTTCTGGTATGTCAGACATTTGCAAAAATAGAGTTTCAGGGACCACAAGCGATAGTACAGTGGGGAGGGTGTTTGCCTTGCACACGGCCTACCTGGGTTGGATCCCTGGAATCCCATAATGTCCCCCAAAGACTGTCAGGAGTAATTTCTGAGTGCAGAGCCAGAAGCAACCCCTTCGCATCACCAGTTGTGGCCCAAAAAAGCAAAAAAAAAAAAACTGAGATTTAAAGATGTAATGCGTCTCTTCTTGCTAAATACATTTTTGTTTTGTGAGATAGAGTCATTTCTATAAAATTTACTTATATTATTAACATATAACTGAATTTACTAGGACTATTTTAATTAATTTTTTGGATTAGGCAAGATAAGGAAGCTTAATAGTTTTTTGATACAATATTGGAATAAAGCAAGAAATAAAATGGATACAAATTTGGGAAAAGAAATAAAAAACATTACCATTTGGCATGATTATAATCATAGGAAAAAAACCCAAAGTATTAAAAACAAAGTGGCAAACTATAAAAATTGATATAAAAATCTGTTCCATTTCCATGAAAAACAACTAAATTAAGAAAACAACCCATTAACAATTATGTGCATAAAAAATAACTTGAAAATCAATTCAATTTTGGTAAAAGACTTATACATCAAAAACTATGTGATTATGAAAAGAAATAAAAAACAAAAAATATCCAAAATTCATGGATTAAAAAGAATTCACATTCTAGCATGATCATCCCACCCCAATTATTATTCATAAGAAATTTTTAGCAGTTTTATATTCTAACTTCAAAAATCTACATAATAAAAATACTTTGTAGTCTTCATTTTCAAAAACATAAAGGGTTCTAAGACCAAAAAAATCACTTAGTATACTGTAAATGCTCAGTCACAATCTAAATAAATTTCCTCCTCCATGAATGTATCCCAAAAAGTAAGCAGACTTCTTTCTTTCTGTCTCCTTTTTTAATAATCCTATTTCATGGGACATCTAAGGAAAATTTTTCTTTTATTCTGGGATCTCTCTGTTCTAGGCACCTGCTGAGTAGCCCGCTGCCTGTCAAATACACATATACTGCTTGTAATAACTATTTGCCAAAAAGTGTTGTCAAACAACTATCAGCACATAATTGAGCTTCTGAAAGAATGTGCCCTCAGGTGAGTTTAAAAGAAATGCTACAAATTAAGATAATAGATGATTATGTGCAACATAAATCAAAATTGTCAGAAGACTGCTATCTCACAAATTATGAACTTGGCAAATAAACATCTGTGGTTCCAAGGCCTACATAGGCTTCTCCCCTTTATTGCTGTATCCAGGCTTTTGCTACTAGAAAGTTGTTGTAAATCAAACTTCACTGTATTATAATCCTGGATTTACAGACTGGGGTGATATTTTTAAATTCTTAGTAATTTAGATGCATTCCTGAGGTTTGCAACAAAAAATCACCCAAACAGACCAAAAGCTGAATACTGGACTGAAGAAAGAAGATTTTTGCATCCTTGGATCAATAAAATTTACAGAATGATCTAGAGACAAACTGAATCTTGAATGCCCTGACTAGAATGTTGAATGTTTTTAGTGGCTGAGCAAAAACCATTTTCAGTTGCCACCATTGCCATCAGAGCTGATTGGAATGGCCTCCATTGCCCATATCATAACTCACTGTCTTTGGCTTTTCACACCCCCTGAGGCCACATAACCAGGAGGAAGCAATACCTTTTGAAAAATCTTTAACTGGCAAGACTTGCTGGAGAAATAGCTCAGATCTCATGCATCATGAGTGGGATAATCCTGAGTTTGTTCTAAACTTTGGTTTGCCAGTGAATGAGGCCCGTTGCCCACAATGGGTGGTACTTTATTTCCTCTTGTGATCTTGATTTCCCATTAGCCTTCTGGTGTTTACTAGCATCACTTCCCACATAAACTGCTGCAAATCTGTGTCTCAGGCTTTCCTTCTGGGAAACCTAAAAACAGGACTTCATTTAAAGAAGTGCATGTTACAAGTTGATTTTTTCAATTTACTGAGGTATAATTGATGTGTATTTGTAATATAGTATTAGTTTCAAATCTCCCAACATGAATGTGACTTAACATCTATGTATATAATAGGCATTCCTTATTTTGTTTTCTCCAGTTTCAGTTTCCAAAAATGGTACATGCAGTAATATATTTTGAGATAAATACTGCATTATTAATTGTATTAGTTTTGTTGTAATTGTTCATTTATTATTAGGTATTGCTGTTAATTTTATAATGCACTTAACATATCAATTAAAATAATCTACATGTATAGGGAAAAATAGCATATGCAGGGTTTAGCAATCTTCCAAGGACTCAGGTATCCACCAAGGGTCTTGCAATATATCCCACAAGATTCAGTAGGAACACTGTGAAATGATCACCAAAATAAGTCCAGTTAAGATCTGTTCCTATACACAGTTAGAGACATTTTTATTCTCATGATGGAAAATATTTTTGAGGGGGTCCCCCCAGGAATTAGACCAGGGAGTGTCCTGGCTGTACCCAACCAATAAGACCTGTGACTCACTACAAAGATCTGAGGACGTGATTCTACTCAAGTCCTGTGGTGCTAGGGGTTACCTGGAGGACCACACTGACAGATGCTCGGGGACAAAAGATGCCAAGGAACAGGCCTGGTCTGTTGCATGCAAGGCATGAGTAAGACTGTACTAACTATCCAGTCCATGATGAGAATGGTTAAATTCTTTCCTTAGCAACTTTCCATACGCAAGAGTGATAATTAGTCAGAACACAGTACATCATGTCTTCATGACTTGGTCTTATAAAAGACTTGGTCTTTTATTAGTGGGAATTTATACCTTTTGACCCCTTGTCCATTCAATTGTTTTCCTCTCCCCAACTTTGTTGATTGCTCTTACACTTGGCCAAACGGGAATAAGCAACCTCTCACAACCTGAGTGCCTTGCTGCCAGTACCTTGCGCTTTCTCTTAGAGGAATCAAACTCTTTTTAAACCATGAGAACTGGACAAGATAAAATTAAGCCCAAAAGCAATATCAGGAAACTACTTTTTGCAAAAAATACTGCAACACTGTTCTGCATTTCTACCTGCCAGCTGCTTTCAGTTTTCAACACCTATAGGTCCCCCAGCGGAAATCAAGGAGGCCCAATTCTAGCAGAGTGAAAGGGGGAGAAGGTGCAGCTGGCTGGGCAAGCAGCTGCCTCCACCCACGGCCTTCTCTGCAGGGGGCGGTGTGTCCAACCACTTGGGTCCTTACTATTTGCATGGGCTTTGTCCTCCAGTTATCTGTGTCCCTTGATCTTGGTTTGCTTTTCTGGCCTCTGACCCTCTGTCAGCCAAATCTTCAAGTGTTATCAAGCTCTTTTGTCCTAGTCACCACTCTGACCTGAGGGCCTCAACTAGCCTTCCACACCATACAAACATAGAATAAGAGGAAAAAAAAGAGAGAATGTCTTGGTCAACTGAGTAGTTAAAAAGAAAAATGTTTTTTTTTATTTGTTTTCTTAAGCAAGTAACTTGTTTAACTTGCATTGGTCAACCATTTGACCTAATCGACCCATTGGTTCCAATGGTCAACTTGATAGAATTAGGTAAATAAGTGAAAGAGTTGAGAGGTTCAAGGTCCCCTGTCATTTCCTCTGCACACTGATGTGAGACTAAGAGAAACTGCTACCAAGGAAGCCCAAATTTCAAAGTTGATGCTGTAAATATGTAGTCTTTGTTTCATAAAACAATTGCTATCAAAAAACACAAGTTTTCGTGCTGAACTCACCTTTTTTTTTGAGTTTAAAAAAGGTTAGGAAACCTCTTTATAAAATAAAAATCAATTCTTTGAATGATTAACTGTCTAAAAATTATCTCAGAAAGGATATAATAGGGGACCAGAGCAATAGCACAGAGAGGAGGGCATTTGCTATGCATGCAGCCGACCCGAGTTTGATCTTTGGCATCCCATATGGTCCCCAAGCACCACCAGGAGTAATTTCTGAGAGCAGATCCAGGAGAAACCCCTGAGCATTGCCAGGTGTGACCCAAAAAGCAAAAAAAAAAAAAAAGGATATAAATAGATTAACCACCTCAAAAACACATATGCCAACCATGGAGGGCAAAAAATGGAAGAATATCTGTCATTACTTTGGCCACATACACATTCAGAATTTTGCATAGACATATGATTTCCATATAGACTCACAAGGGTAGTGATCATAAAGCTTGTTGTTGCTTACTGAAAAAAATTTTTAAATTGTAATATATCACATTTGATGGTGTATCCAGTAAGAGAGATCTAACATTATAACTTTCAGTCTCTTCTCCCAACATCTCTTAATAAATTCCTATTATTTTTAATCAAACTAAAAGCATGTAAAATTCCAAAAACACAATAAGATCATTTTGACAAAATAGGTTGTTATAATTAAAAAAGATTTAAGAATCTTATGCAAAAATTACTTTCTCTGGAAAGATATGCGACATTCATTAAAAGCCTTAAAGACATCCCTCCTTTGCCGAGAAATTGCAATTTAGAAGTCTTACCTATAATCTTTTAAAGATTCAAAGTCATGCTAATGCTCAATGTATTCATGTAGTATTTTATAGTAATGCAAATCTGAAAACAATTTATATTCTAATAGACTTGGAGATAAAAGCAATTTATGACATATTATGCCATAAAATATTATTGGGCAATAAAAATCAAAATGATAAGAATATCATGATACTCAAAGGACAATGTTAACTTAAATAGAATATAAGTCTGTATATTTTACATAATATATAAAAGTCTTTCATATATGTGAATATGAACATGTATGTGCAGGATCATAATGTATAGATAATATGTATGTGATATGCACAAGGGAAAAGAGATATGGGAATTCTTGCATAGCTGCAAATTTATAAACTACCAGCAGAAAATACAATTTTCATCATCCTTGTTTTTATATTTTCATAGATTGGCTGGCTAGACTCATTCACTTAGCTAGTGTATGATTCAAATCCATACCTAAGCAGTTTACAACTTAAAAGGCACAGTGGATTTTTAGCATCATCTCAGAATAAGGTAAGCTGAATTTTAAATTGATGACAATCAAACAGCTAGCAAACATACATGAATAAAAATATTGGTACTGATTGTCGACACTAAAAATGTGTACATATTGCAGAAAATTGCCTTTTGAAATGCACTTTTCTTGCTGGGGTGTTTATATGCATTTAAAAATTACTGTTATATACCATGATAACAATATAATAATTATATAGTATGTATTATGTAGCATGTAGCATGCAGCATGTGGCATGTAGCATATAGCATGTAGTATTAAGTACAGTACATTATAATCACAATCTTATTGTATCATATATTGACAATGTTTTTTCGTGATTTTTCCAGTAATATAACTTTTAGGGGCTGAAAAGAGGGCTCAATGGGCTGGAGCATATGGTTTGTATGCAGAGGCCTAGGTACAATCCCTAACACTGTGCGGTCTAACAGCACAGAACCAGGAGAAGTCTCTATGCAGCACCACAGGGTATAGCCACCTGAGAATATTATATTTTTTAAATGCACCCATGTGTAAACTATTCTATTACACTTGCTCACCAGTTGCCATCAAAACAACCTATCATAATCAGGATGTTAGGGTGTACAAAAGTGTTCAGAATTAACTTATCCTTTACTAGTTCTTAAAATGGCCACAAAAACTTCAAAGGAATTAGTACCATCACCAACTTAAGATCCTTTATTAGGGACTGGAGTAAATAACAGAGTGAGTAGGAATTTTGCCTTGCTCGTGGCCAACCAATATTCAATCCCCGGCATTCCACATGGTCCCTGAGCACTGCCTGGAATAATTCCTGAGTACAGAGCCAGGAGTAACCCCTAAGCATCACCAGGTATGACCCTAAAAAAGAAAATAAATAAATCCTTTATTAGAGTATGGAAAGAAATATTCAATAAGTCATTCCTAAGGCTCCATTTATTTGGAATTTTAAATATTACTAAAACTATAATGAATTAAGACTCTCCATTGTACAATTATTCTGTACTTCTCCTATATGTAGCTATAACAATTATAGCGATTACTTGTGCTTTTCTTTGTTCAAAGTCTGTCTTCTCTCAAAAAGAGATCAGAAAGTATTTGTTCTGAGTATAGGAGGTAGAACCAGTGCTGTCAATGAAGACCATGATCACCTTGGGTAGATCACCTTGGAGTATACAAGTTCCTACAAACTGAAAACTACTATCTCAAGATGCTGCTTCTTTTGCTATTTAGCAACTTAATAGAGGTTTACAGACAAACTAATGCTTGCCCGGGATAAGTCTCAACCAATAGAGCAAAGAAAGAAATTCCCCTGTGTCCCTGTGCTCTTCATGACAATTGGTTTTTGTTTTCTTATGCAATATCCTAGTTGTTATATTATCTCTACTTTTTCAAGCTGTTACTATTGGAAGATAAAAGGGAAAAGAGTATGAGAACTCCCTGTATTACTGCTTATAAATTACTGTGTATCTATCACTTGATCACTAGACATCCTGTTATTCATCGATTTGCTCGGGAGCCAGTAATGTTTCCATTTGACGCTATCACATGCCAGTGTAGTGCAATGGTATCTGCTTGCTCCAGGAATACGAAGAGCCTCAAACCATTTGTTCAGGGTCTTGACAAAGAAGTCTGACCATCTTGTAGGTGGGCGGCCACGTGATCTTTTGACATCCTGTGGGATCTATAAGAATTTGTATCTATAAGAATTTTATTTAATACTATCACCATGGTGAGGTATACATTTTCACAAACTTTCTTTTACTGAATTTTTAAAAATAATTTCAGTAGCCATTAATCTGTAATCACTTGTCTCACTTGTGTTCCCTCCCGTTGTTCATGGATTTGCTTGAGCAGGCTCCAGTAACATCTCCATTCGTTGGAAATAAGGTCCATTATTGTTAATTATTGTTACTGTTTTTCGGAGAATACACCACGGGTAGCTTGCCAGGCTCTGCCATGGCTCAGGACAGGTCTTCGGGTTCACTGAGTACTGTTTGGGGGGTCCCGCAGAAGAAATTGCTCCTTATTGTGCACATAGACCTCTGCAGTGAGTAGAGGATGTGACCTTCTCCATCTCTCTGGTCTTCATTTTGCTGGAATAAATAAATGCCAGTAACCAATAAATGCCAGTAACTAAAAAAAATTTTTTTTATTTAAAAATAAATAAGCAGAAAGTCAGAAAGTCAGATTCCCACCCTATAGCAGTCTTTTGCAAGCCCAGCCCAGGTATGCCTGATCCAGAGACTCATATACATGGGGCAGACCTGCTACCGGCTCTCCCTGTGCCCAGCTGATCACGAGGCGCCCAGGAGGGAAGGCAGGTTCTAGTCCAGGCCCGCCATCCCAGCAGAGCCTCGCAAGAAACCAGAGGAACCCCCACATCATGAGAGCCACCATTTTCTGCATCTGGATTCCCCAGCTTTTCAGCTCTACCTAGCAGAAGAGCTGATCACAAGCCCCGTTCATCAATAAATGCATGAGATGAGAGGCGACTACAAGAATATCCCACCCACATGGCAGAGCCTGGCAAGCTACCTGTGTTGTATTTGATATGCCAAATACCAGTAACAATAATAGATCTCATTCCCATGACCTGATGGAATGGTTTGAGGCTCTTTATGTTCCTGAAGTGAGCAGATGCCCTTGGGTTACACTAACATGTGACAGGACATATGGAGATGTTACTGGTGCATGCTCGAGCAAATCGATGAACGGGAAGACAAGGATACAAGTGAAGCAGAAAGAATCTACCTACTAAACCCCTACTAAACAAAACAATTATGACACTTTATCAAGCTATGATGAGAGGAATTATAATTTAACTTGCAATTAAAGTAACTATTCAACATATGTTTTTGAGTGTTTACCAGTGGTTGGTGCTCTTCTGTTTCCACATGAGCATATCTCCTAGTGTTAGTGCTGTTTTTTTAATTGAATCACTATGAGATATACAGTTTTGTGGTTGCTCATGACTGAGTTTCAGTCATACTATGTTCCAAAACCCATCAACTATACATTTCCTATCACTAACATGCCCAGTTTCCCTCTCACCACCACCCACCCACCCCAGCCCAGTCTGCCTTTGTGGCAGACACTTTTCTTCTTTCTCTCTTTCCTTCTGGGTATGATGATAGGTCCTTTCATTTGTCACTTGTGCTCCCATTTTTCAGCAATTTGCTCCACTGAGCACCAGTAACAGCTCCATTCATTGGTAATGAGGTCTATTATTGTTACTGTTTTGGGCATATTGAACTGAGAGGTTATCACGCATGTCCCTTTATCTACTTTCAGCACTCAGTTCTAGTCCAGAGTGATAATTTCCCACTCTCACTGGATAATTTCCAACTCACGTGTACAGTTCCAGTACTCCACCTGGTCTCTTAGGTGTTCACAACATGACTGAGCTCCTCACTAATTCTCTTTCTTACCTTGGTTCTTTCCTTTCCTGCCTCACCCTCCCTTTCCTAGAGTTATCTCTCAAATTAAACTGTTTATCCTGCACCTAATCCTAATCTCAGGCATAACTCTGAATGGGTTCAATGGAGACATTGTCTCCCAGTAGGTCTTCAACCAATTTTTTAAAGGATAAGTTAGTAAATAAAGTCTGTGTTCAATCCAGGATTGACAGTGCACAGCAATCCCTTTATTCAGTCTATGAAATATGAAGATATCTATCTATCTATATATCTATCATCTATCATCTATCTATCATCCTTGATGGACAAGCATATGGAGTTGTTACTGAGCAAATCGATGATGAACGGGAAGACAGTGATACAGTGATACAGTGATCACTCTCTATCTATTATCTCTCTATCTATCATCTTTCTATCAATCTATCTATCTATATCTATATCTATACATAGATATAGATATATACAAAACTATAGAGTAGTTTAAAAAGTAAATTTAAGGGCACAATTAAAACTTATTTTGATAAAAAAATAAAAACAGCATATGTTGCTTATAAGATATCAACACAGTGTTAAACAAAACAAGTCCCCCAAACCCAGGTTTTTGTACTGGGTCACGTTAATGAACATAACGGGAATACTTGGTCCATGCAAAAAAAAATCCACTTTTTCAAAGGGGTTCAATGTCATAGTTTACTTTCAAATTACATCATTTGTGAATAAATAAAGTTCATAAATAAAACTAAATTTGTGATGTAAAAGAAATGGATTATTTCTGAATAGTTACTCAAAAATTACTCAAAATAATTAGGAAAATATCTTTGGCTTCACTCTTTATCAGCCTCCTGTATTTTTCTGATGGCCCCTTTCAGCATCCAAACACAGCTGGATGAGTGAACTATGCTCAAATCAGTTCTTACACAGTCTAATGTAAACAATCACTAGACACTGATTAACTTCTCAAGACCCCAAAGTAATTAAAGTACAGGAATTTTTCACCCACACACTCCTCCATTTTTACAACTATTTAGGGAGTAGGTGGTAGAAATCAACCATAACATTTAAAACAAATTTCCCATTATTGTATTTTTATATTGTAACAGTACACACCTCAGAATCATTAGAGGGAAAGATCTCTCTGCAGCCTGTACCTGCAAGGAAGAGCAATACATCCACGATGTCGGGGAGCACCGCGGGGTCCCCGACAGTGCCGGGAAGCGAGTTCCCTTCTACCTCTGAAGCCGGCGAGGAATAGATGAAAACTCAGGAATCCGATGCAGTTTTAAAAGGCTTTACTTATCACAGGTTCAGGCATACAAATCAGCAAAAGGAAAAGCCTGAGTGCTTAGGATTCCAGGCTAGAACCCCAGCCACGTGTAGGCCAAGATGGCGACCACCACGTGTAAAGGCCTTGTAAAAGGAGAAGAAGACAAGACTTCCAAGAAGGGTGAGCGCTCACAAAAGAGAGAGCCCAAAAAGAAGCGCGAGAGAGGAAACAGGCTAGTTTTATACCCCTGCAACTCAGACCTTCCTCCCACTGTTATGGAAAGCAGGGAGGGTCAAATGCCCTTAGGTAATCCCTCCCTGCACCTCACCTAGGCCCTTTTGTATGCTAATGTTTTGAGCCAAGATCTGCCTGGAAATGCCTTTATAGGGTAGAGAAGGGGGTTTCTGAGATGGCATGTCTCTGTACCAAAGACTAATACCAATGCCAGTTAAATATTTCTCCAAGCCTTCACAAGTCCCTTCTACTTCATTGTAGTTTTGTATTTTAGTTGCCTTTTGAGTATATCAGGGAGCCATGCTTGTTTGCTTGGAAGCAAACAGCACTTCTCTCTGGTCTAATTACTTAGGGGTCCTACGTGGCCAGGCAAATATGCTGGTAAGATCTAGCTAGTCCCACGATGATTGTGGTAGCATGGGAGAATATTTATACCAGCTAGTACAGCATACATGGTCAGATAAACTGCCACATTTAGACTACCCCTTATCTACGAAGTGATTTGCAGGCGGCAATTCAGAGCAGATGCAGCGGCCCTTAGAGGAGTCCTGCAACACACATGAGCTTTGAAGAGCTCTCCACAAACTGGGAGAACAGACATCCACAGCCCAGAGGCTTTGTGTCTTACCCTTCAGACCCACATGCATCCCCCAGACTCCTCACTAGCTCGTTGAGTGAAGAAAACCTCCCTGATTCTTTAATCGCTGAGACCTTTACAGAACCAGGTGCAGATTTCCCTGCACCTGGACCTGGCAGCTGCAATATCTGCCATCTCTGCATGTTCACATTCACACCTCAGACAGCAGTGCCACACAAGCCAGGTCTTCTCCACCCATGCCACACACTTGCATCTCTTGCTGTGAATACATAAGGTGTCTCTATAGACCCAACCTCAAGTCAAAAACAAAAACAAAAAACCTACCAGTAGAATCTGCCATCACCTCTACCTCCATCTCTCCTGCCAAACAGTCCTCAGAAACAGGTCAGAACTCAATAGAGGCACAAACATTATCCTGATATAGTGAACAACATACCAGATCACTGTCTCAGATCATCTGGAATTTGAAGTTCTATTGTTAGCACCCATAAGCTTTAGGAATAATGAGAAAACAAGTTCAATGACTTTAGCAGATGAGGAGGCCTAGGCAAGTCCTCAAGTTCATTAAAATTGTTGCCACCGTCTGAGGGATGACCTCAGACTGAAGAGTCTGCTTAATAGCAACTGGGCTGAAGAAAGCATAGCATGAGACACTCACTCAGCTAGAAGAAAAATGGATGCAAAAATATCAAAGAACTAATTCAATTTGAATTGAAGGAGCTTAGAAATGGTGAGTTGTTGCAGTACACTGTTCTTCAGAGCCTCTGCATCTGGCCTGGAGTTGTCTCCTGCAGGACACTTTATAGATGAATGGCAAGAAGACAGCTTGAATGTGGTAGTTTGCCTTGCCATGTATTCTCTGTTAGCTGGTATGAATATTTTCTCTCATGCTGCCACAATCATCGTGGGACTAGTTAGATCTTACCAGTATATTTACCTGGCCATGTTGGATCTCTAAGTAATTAGAGCAGAGAGAAATGCTCTTTGCCTCCAAGCAAGCAAGTGTGGCTCTCTACTAAGTCTAAAGGCTAATACACAAAACAACTATGAAGTAAAGATGAGAATCTTGTGAAGTAAAGATGAGAATAATTGGAAAAATATATACTTGGCTGTAGAATATCCATTGGTACAGATGCATGCCTTTGTTCTGAGATACAATTATCTCAGATGCCCTTTCCCCCATCTACATAGGGCCTGATGGAGAACCAAGGGCATTGCCTGCAGCCTTGACTGGGCAACATTAACATTTCAATGGAACTTTGTGTGGGCCTGGGAGAAGTTACCTGAGAGGAATTGGCTGCTTCCCATTGGTGTGGGCAGTCTGAATTGAAAAGTTATAAAAGCTGTACCCTTTTTGCCTTTTTTGCCTTTTGCCTTTTTGGCTTCTCACTCTGATCTCCTCTTCTCTGTTCTCTTCCCTGTTGGGCCTTAACATGTGGTGGCAGCCATCTTGGCCTAGAATTCTAAACCTACACATGGCCAGGTCCCAGCCAGTAACCCAAAGTCCAGGAGTTTCCTACTGTTGGATTGTATACCAGAACCTGTGAGAGTAAAGCCTTTAGAAGTTTTGCTGGATTCTCATGTTTTCCTCCATCCATTGGCCACCAACCCCCTGGAACTGAAAGAGATCCCTATATCCTGCTCCCAGATTTGGTCGGGACACCCAGTGTTCCTAACAGTGAGTAACTGCTAGACTCAAGTTGCAGCTTGAGCACAATCAGTGTATGTGGCAGCAAACAGACATCTTCAAAAAGAGAGGGAATAGAAAGCAGCTGAAAAAGTTAAAGATAAACTAAAATGTTTAGCAGACAATAGCAAGAGGAATAAGTCTTCAACTCAAATAAAAGAGAAAAAGAGAATAGGAAAGAATAGTTAGTGGAAGAGGTAATAACAGAATTTTCCCTAAAAAAAGGAGAAAGACCCCCTACAGAAATTCAGAAGTCACAAAGAGCGAGGAACAAAATAAACTCAAAGAGAACAGCACCAAGACACATTAAAATAAAAATGGCAAGAACCAGGAGACTTAAGGTGGTGAGAGAGAAAAAAAAACTCACGTATAAGAGAAACAACATAAAATTCACAACAGATTTAGCACATGAAACCCTACAGGCAAAAAAGAAATAGATCTATATATTTAAAGTATTGAATGGGAAAAAAAAGAAACTTTCACCTAGAGCCCATTATTCTGACAGACTGTCACTCAGATTTGAGGAAAGGGTAAAAAACATTCTCAGGCCAAAAAAGAACTGAAGACATTTGCTGCATCTAAACTAACTCTGAGAGAAATACTAAATGTCTCCTATGAAATGCAATCGTTCCAAACCACAGATACAGTTCAAAGAACTTGTGTACACATTTTGCACGCAGGAGTTCTGGATTAAATCCTGGGCACTTCGTGAACCTCCAAGACCCTTGGGAAAGACTCCAAAGTACTATACCATCCAGAACTTCTGGTCCCTAATCACCAGGAGTGCTCCAAAAAGCAGCAAAAAAATTGCTATCCTTCAAAACTCATTCCAGTGTTACTTACTCTAATATTTGAGTAAGCAAAAGTATTTTCTCATGGCTGCTATTTAATTGTCTGGTGATCGAGAATGAATAAGAGCAAGTCCTATTTCACTATCAAAATGACATTAATCTCTATAATTATTTGTCTCATGGGAGCTAAAAATACTTAAATAATACACAATTATGTACATATATGTAAATGTGACAACAGGTGGGTATATACAAGCAAACTATGAAATGCTATGCTAAAATCTTTAGGTAGAATTTTTATAAATATTTTATATTTTGCACATAAAAATTTTAAATATGATGACCCTATTAGAACAGTGGTACTAATAGCCACATCTTTCTAAGTGGTTTTTGTATTGTCATATAGTTTGATGAATTATATTTTTTAGTTTTCAATTAATATTTGTCCTTTCGATATAGCTCTAGAAAAATCCAACTGAATATATTCAAGAAAAGTTTGATTTAATACAAACATCTTTGTTTCTTTATATGAATATTGAAAAATCACATGTCTACCAATTTATGTGTTCTTCATAGAACCAATATAAATAAAATTAATAAAATTGTCTTTACTGATGCATAATTTATTATTAATCATACCAATATTAATTAATTAAAGGAATGATGGAAAATGAGAGAAATTATCAGTATAACCATAAGTACTTTTTGGGGAGAGAATTTTCTCAGTGTGAATCTACACAAATGATTATTTAAGGTTATACATCCAAAAATGTGAAAGCAAAGATTTAAGCAGGCCTTTGCATACTTATGTTCACAGAGTATGATTCACCCTAATACAAAGGTGGAAACAACTTGAATTTTCTATAGATGAAGACACAAATGGTACTATACACATAAAATTCGGTATTGATTTTAATAGAGGAAGGAAATTTTTGACTTATGCTACCACACAAATGAACTTTGAGGACATTATGCTAAGTGAGAGAAACTAATCACAAAAGGACAAATACTGAATTATTCCACTAATCTGAGAAACCTAGAGTAGCCATATTCATAGAGACAGAAAGTAGAGTGATGGTTGTCATTGACCAAGGAAGCAGGAATAGAGAATTAATGTTTAATGGATACTGAGTTTCATTTTAAAATAATGAAAATAGGTAAAGTGATATTGCACAGGAGTCAAGACACTCGCCTTACATGCATCAACCTGGCACCACATGTGATCTCTCAGGCACCTCTAGGTGTGACCCCTAAGTACAGAGCCTGGAGAATGCTCTAAACTCCAATTATGTGACTTGAAATAAAAAACAGAATAAAATAAGAATAAATTTAAAGATATATGGTGTTGATGTTCCATTGAGAGTGAATGGGGCCTCTGGAACTAGTTCATTTTTTCATAAATATAGTTTTCTTTAGATTCAGATGTAGACTTATCTTTCCACATTCTCGGTTGAAGTCAGCCAGCATTTGCGCCGCTTGGCTAATGTTTGGTGTTATTAGAACGATGTCATCAGCAAAGCAGAGGTGGTGTAGTTGCCAACCATCTATCTTCACTCCCATTCCTTCCCATTCTAATTGTCGAATGATGTTCTCAAGGGTGGCGCTGAAGAGTTTTGGTGAAATGGTATCACCCTGTCGAACCCCTCTTTTCACATTAATGATCACTTCTTTGTAGAATGGTGAGATTCTGATGGTGAATCCGTAATACAGCTCACGAAGGATCTTGATGTATTGGGTTTGAACACCCTGTTTGGCTAGGGCTTTGATGACTGCTTCAGTCTCCACAGAATCAAAGGCTTTCTGTAAATCAATAAATGTGAGAGAGAGCGACATCTTGTACTCCCTACAAACCTCAATGAGCTTGGTTACCGTGTGGATATGGTCGATTGTGCTGAATCCTTTCTGGAAGCCAGCTTGCTCGCATGGTTGTCCTTCATCTAATGTTCTAATCCTGTTCAGGATGACTTCATCTAATCCTGTTCAGGATGACTCGTGTAAACAGCTTGTAGATGACGGACAACAGGCAGATGGGGCGATAGTTGCCGATGTTGTGAATATCTCCCTTCTTGAACAGTAGAACCGTCCTGCTGGTTTTCCATTGGGAGGGCACCTTGCATTCGGACAGGTAGCGTGTGAAGAGCCAAGCTAGTGTATTGATGAGTACTGACGGCAGATTCTTCAGGTGTTCGGGTCTGACTTTGTCTGGTCCTGGTGCTGTTCCCTTCTTTACTGATGAAATGGCATGTCAGATTTCAGAAGGGAGAACGTTGGAAATGACATATCCATCCTGTGGAATTTGGTATGTGGGCAGGTGGACATGGCTATCAAAGAGATTTGAGTAGAAGTCATGGACAATCTTCTCCATTGCCTTTCTGGAAGATGTGATAGATCCATCAGGGTGTCAGGAGGGCAGTCATCTTGGTCTTATAGTTGGCGAAGGAAGGCGGGGCGGTGCAAATGCTTTTCCCAGCTTCTGCTGCATCTTCCAGTATTTCTGCTCTTCTGTCTTTGAGGTCTTCTTTTATGGCTTCTCTGCACCGTTTAGCAAGCTTGAACGTTAGCATTTGGTCTCCTGAGGCTCATGCCTTGCCATGTCGGTGAATGAGCTCGAGAGTTTCTGAAGACAGGCGTCCTTTTTGTGTCTTTCTCTCTCTCAGCATTCTTCGCACAATCACGGAGGTGCTGAACCAGTCGGTTGTATTCTTCATCGATGTCGTCAATGATGGTATCTTCCCATGTTGCTGCAAATGGTGCCAAAGAGTTATGTGTACCTAGGTCAAGAAGGAGCAGTTATGTGTACCTAGGTCAAGAAGCAGCAGTTATGTGTACCTAGGTCGAGAAGTCAACATGATGAACAACCTAAAACCTGAACTGTGCAGGAGGAAGAGAGGGCATGGAATGCCTTCAAAGGCATCAAAGAAATAGCTAAAAGGACAAAGAACCTCCGGCTCCGGACACATCTCTTTGACTCCACCGTTCTCCCTGCATTAACATACTCCTCAGAGACCTGGGCCCTACGAAAGCAGGATGAGAATGCTATTCAGGTCTCCCAGAGAGGAATCAAAGAGCTATGCTTGAAATATCACGCCTCACTCAAGTGAGAGAAGGAATCTGGAGTTCCAACCTCTGTCGCTATTCCAGAATCAGGTACTCTGTCTCCTTTGCCAAGGCATTGAAAATCAGATGGGCTGGACATGTAATGCGATTTGGAGACGACCGCTGAACTAGAGCTGATCCCACTTGATGTCAAAAGATCATGTGGCCGCCCACCCACAAGATGGTCAGGATTTCTTATCAAGACCATGAAGGAACAATTTGAGGCTCTTTTTATTCCTGAATCAACCAGATGCCATTGGGCTACTTTGGCACGTGATAGGGTCCAATGGAAATGTTACTGGCGCCCGCTCGAGCAAATTGATGAATAACAGGATTCAAGTGATCAGTGATGGTGTTGATGATTGCACAATAACATGAATTAATGCTAAGCACTTTGAAAAGGTTGTTAGATTGAATTCTTATATATAACTAATTTTTAAAACGTAAATCACATCTCTCTATCTTAGGACTCAAACTCAGTGCCTCAGGGATCAGATCAGTGTCTCAAGTGATGAAACTGAATAGATGCTGCCTTAGTTTATTAAACCTTCTAGTTATTATTTTTTCTCTTTTTTAATTCTATTATACCACTGTGAGATATATCATTGTTTCCACAATTACAGAGCTGTTTATGATTGTGTCTCAGCCACTCAGTGTTCCAGCACCCAACCTTCCACCACCCTTCCAATATCCCCAAATTCTCTCCCCCTCCCGGCCTCTATGGGGAGAGAATTTGGTTCTTTCTTTTCTTTTCTTTCTTTCTTTCTTTCTTTCTTTCTTTCTTTCTTTCTTTCTTTCTTTCTTTCTTTCTTTCTTTTCTTTCTTTCTTTCTTTCTTTTCCTTCTTTCTTTCTTTCCTTCTTTCTTTCTTTCTTCTTTTTCTCCTTCTCCTTCTCCTTCTCTCCTCCTCCTTCTTCCCCTTCTCCTTCTCCTTCCCCTTCCCCTTCTCCTTCACCTTCTTCTCCTCCTCCTCCCTTTCCTCATCCTCTCCCTCTCCTCCTCCTCTTTCTCCTCTTCATCCTCCCTCCTCCTTCTCCTTCTCCTCATCCTCTTCTTTGTCATCCTTTTCTTCCTCTTTTTCTCCTCCTCTTCCTCCTCCTCCTATCTCTCTTTGCCTCTCTTTTTACCCTTCTCTTTTACATTGTGGCTTGCAATATATACATTTAGGGGTTATCATTTATAACCAAAAACAGCCCATGGAGTGGGAAAGAATATTCACAGATACCCATCTAGTAAGGTATTAATATCCAAGATATATATAAGGCACTGGTAAACCTTTACAAGAAAAAAAACAACCCCATCAAAAATGGGGGAGAATAAATGAACAAAAATTACCACAAGGAAGAAATTCTCATGGACAAAAGGTATATGAAACAACCTTCTATTTAAAAAGTACCATTTAATCTACTGCAAGTGTGTGGAAAGTTAAAGTTAGGTAAGACAAAGAAAGGACCAGAGTGCTAATAATTGTTGGAAATGGTAATTCCAGCCTAGAATTGAGCATTGAATGTAGGCAACTGGGATATACATGATAACTCCTAAATGTATATATTGAAAGCCACAATGTGTAAGAGAAAGTGGGGAGAGAGAGGGGGAGGGAGTCGGGACATTGGTGTTGGGAAATGAGCACTGGTGGAAGGATGGTGCTGGAACACTGTATGACTGAAACCTAATCATGACCAGTTTTGTAATTGGTGGTATAATAAAATAAATTTTTTAAAAAGTTATATTAAGCCACAGCATTCAAAAAAATGAAAAGATAAAATATTCCTTTGGTAAAATTTTTATTAACCATAAAAAATGGTAGCTGGTAACATGTGCTTTAAAAATAGAATGTTTTATCATGCCAGAGAGATAGTACAAATTCAGGGCACTTACCTTGTTCACAGTCATCATGTGTTTCATTCCAGCACTGCTGGAGCATCACACCCTGAGCATCACTGGGTGCGCCAAATAAAAATTTTGTTGGTAAAGGTTCACTGCAGTAAGTCTGTCTAATTGTTTACCTAGTTTTATGCATAAGTTTGCATAACTGTTTGCCTTAGAGCAAACAATTATTAACCATAAACATCAGTAATAAATTCACTTTCCCCCCTATTTCTTAGACATTGTGAAATCTTCCTACTAGTAATACACAACTTTTTCACTGCTTTGATTTGACAACATCTTAAATTGCAGTCTCTGCCTTCAGCCACCTATGACAGTTCCCCATAGCTCTTATTCCCTGTGGGTGTCTTTCCTTGTGCCACTGGTTATTTGGCTATTGATGGCATATGCCCTGTGACATTATCACCACCATTGCACTGAACGTTATTTGTTGTGTTCTTTGCATATTAGTATTCTCCAAAAAATCAAGAGGCCTGGTTTAACAAACTCTAAAACCACATTCTTCCACCCATACACTACCCCATCCCAGAAGTCTCAGAGCCTCACTTATGCAAAATCAAGAACAGGTTCTTCAAGGATGGAAATGTCAACATCTCATCACGCTGTTCCTCCAAGGAATCTAAAAACACTTACTTGACTACCATGAACATGTGCCTCTGTGTAAACCTTCTCCCAGAGGATCCTACTTGGTCAGCACCAATGTATTGACTGATAGACTGAAGTTTATTTAGCGTCTACACACACATTCAGCAGGATGTCTGCTTTGTGAAATTAGCTCAGTTACCACTACACAAAGCCAGCAGCCTATCAGTTCTGCTCATTTTAGCTTACCAGTCAAATAGGAAAACTAATGTTCTTGTTAAATTCAAAATACAATCCCATAAATCCATCTTAGGATCCATCTAGTGACTTCTTGAGAAGGGAAGAATTCCTGAAGTGAGTCATTTAATGCCATCAAGATCAAGCAGTGGGTTAACAGTATAATTCTTTTATTTTGCTGTAAATACTCACACTGGCGTAATTGCATATTCCAACTCCTGTTAAGTTATAGACGAAAATACAAAATGGTTATCAACTTGATGAATAAATAATTTATATATGGCAATAAAACATTGAAGCAAACCTGGAAAATGAATGAAAATTTCAACTTTTCATTTACCAAATACCCATTTGAACTATGTTAATTAAAGTTCAATTTATGAGTAGGTGATAAGGGGCCTTCTTGAGTTGCAGTGATCAGGTCTGACCTCTTGCCCTCTCTAAACATTGAGAACATTCCTGCCATTAGTAAAGATGGCAGGGAACAGCCCCACTCCAGAGAGAACCCAGTGAAAATATTGGTTTCCTGGAAGCTTTTGAAAGGATTTAACCTGCTCAAGGATCAAGACATGTGTGGCAAGAGATTAGTGAGATGTAGGAGTAAGCATGATGTGAAGAGCTATTTACTTAGGACCATAGGGGATAACCTGCAAGGCTCAGATTTGTTTCCATGTGCAATGGGTCACCATTGAAAAGTTTAATCTAAAAGTGACATGATTTATGGTTCACAGATGTCACTGTGCTTATGCTGTGCCACATATTAGAAGAGTAAAAGTTTTGAAAAACCCAACTGTGCCAAATTGAGTATTTACATTTTGAGTGTAAATGTAAATGGAAGCACATGTAATCCAAAATGAATGAACCAAGTTCATCCCAAGATTTTGTACTTAAATGGGAACTAGCAGGAAAGAGAGCTTTGGTATCTGCATATATTTAAAATCTTGAGCCTGGAACTATTTTCAGCCACACCTACCTACCGTTAACTCCCTACCAATACAAATACATTAATTCCCTGACTCCCTGATCATAAATGAGAAAGAAAAACAATATAGTTAGATATTTTGAAAGACCAAAATTTGATTGAATGTATTTGGTGTTATTACTATCACTGATTCCACTTGTCTACAAGTTCGACTATCTCTGCTGTTGTCCTTGGTTTTGATAAGTGAGACAAAATATATCCCTGCTCTTCTCTAAATTAAGTCAAACTAGGTTTGTGCTACTTGCAACTATAATTCTGATAAATGTAATAATCACATTGTTTTTTCCTGACTCATACTTGCTGAATGAAAATAGAGATGAATCATCATTAATACTTGATAGATAAGAGCTTTTTAGGAATGCCTGAAAAAAAAGGCAAGATAGCCTGAAAAAACTCAGTGGTGGCCAGCTCAATGAGACAGCAAAGAAGAATGTATCACTTAGAGGGATTGTTAATAATGGAAGTGCAAAAAAGACAGATTGAAATGTTAAGATAATGATCCAAACACTGCCAGGGTAACTCTTAAAAATAAATAATCCCTGTTTCAAAGGTAGGGCTCTCTTCAGGATGGATGGCTAACAGCAAATGAATTTTGTTCTTTCTGGTGCTGGAGCAACAAATACAACAGTGGATAGGGAACTTGCCTGGAACACAACTAACCTGGGTTTGGTCTTCCAAGCCCATTAGGAGTAAGCCTCAAGCACTGCCAGGTGTGACACCAAACAAACATTGTTTTAACTGATCTGGGTTTGATCTCCCAAGCCCACCAGAAGTAAAACAATTTTGGGGACCGGAGCAATAGTACAGCGGGTAGGGCGTTTGCAGACTCAGGTTTGATTCTCGACATCCCATATAGTCACCCGAGGACAGCCAGAAGTAATTCCTGAGTGAAGAGTCAGGAGTAACCCCTGAGCATCTACGGGTGTGACCCAAAAAAAAAAGAAAAAAAAAGAAGTAAAACAATTTTGTTCTATCTGGTACATGGCCATTGGCCATGCCTAAAGCCATTCAGTATTCTCTGTGTACTGATCCCATATTAATCAAGCAACTTGTTGACCCCTACATAGTCTGCTTTGTTAGAGATAATGACATTGGCTTCTCAGTTTTCTCTTCTCATTGGCAGTGATTTACCACACAAAGTCAATAGAAAGATTTCCAATGAATGTCTAGTGTGCGCAAAAGTATTCTGAACCCAAAATCATTCTGAAACAAATGATTTTGTTCACAAAGTGAATGTTTGAGCTCTGTGACTATTTTAGATTTCATTAATAGTTAATAATAATATACTGCCACTGCTCTCAGCTTCCTGATCAGGAAGAGTTTGTACACTCCAGTCAGGTAGAGTTTGTGCATTCTAGTCATGTAGAATCTGACTTTCAGAATCTGATCATTCAAGAATCAGAAAAGAATGAATATCAGTGCCAAAATCTGGAAACAAGGCAAGTGTCCAATAATAGGTAACTGGATAGAAAAGCTATGGTACATATATTCAATGGAATACTACTTGGTCAGAAGCAAAGATGAAGTCATGCAATTTGCTGATATGTGGATGGATCTCGAAAGTATCTTGCTGAATGAAATGAGTCAGAAGGAAATGGGCAGAAACAAAATGATATCTTGCATATGTGGGATATAAAGAAACAGCAGGAGACTAATACCCTAGGGCAATGGAAGCAAATATCAGGAGAACAGTTCCTTAACATGAAGCATGCCACTGGGGATGGGGGGTCAGGGGTGGAGGAGACGTGGGATAAGTAAGGGAAGAGACCTCTATGACAGTGATAGAGGGAAGTGGTCACTCTGAACCAGGGCAAGGTGCTGAAAGAAGGTAAAGTGACATGCATAATTGATAACAGTAGGGTAAACCACAGTACCTGAAAGGAAGACAGGGTAGGGGAAAGGAAAAATGGAAAAGGATATAGCGCCTACCAAGAGGTAGGCCTGAGGGTAGGAAGGAAACTGAAGACATTGGTGGTGTGAAGTGGACATTGGTAAAGGGACAGGTGCTGAAACTTTATATGCCTGAGACTCAATCATGAATAACTTTTTAATTTGAATTAAAACTTTGAATTAAAAGATTCAATAATAATAATGATAACTTTTTTTACAGAAAAGAGTGAGTCTGGTTTTTCAAAGACCCAGGCAACCATTTTCTTTTGGTCAGAGCACCTGAAACATTTCCACAAGGACCAAGCTAACAATAGGGAAATACACATTTTTTTAAATTTTAATCACCATGAGATATTGACCACTACAAAACTGTTAATGGTTGGATTTCATTCATACACTGTTTCAACACCCATCTCTGCACCAATGCATATTTCCCAACACACTGACCCCTGTCCCCACCTTCACTTGCCTATATGGCAGATACTTTACTTCTCTCTCTCTATCTCTCTATCTCTATCTCTCTCTCTCCACATTTTGCACATAGTGGTTTGTAATACCTATATGTATATCCCTTTACCTACTTTCAATACTCAGTTCTTGTCTAGCATTGCTCTCCCCAACTATTATTGGCACACTGGTCCCTTCTCTATATTCCCTACCCTCTGCTCTCCACAAACTTGTGGTAGATTCCAACCATTGACAATTACTTCGGTACCCTGTTTTCCCTGGCCATGCATATTAGTCTCATACTATTTTTTTTATCCCACAAATGAATGTTGTCATTCTATATCTGTTTTTTTTCCTTCTGACTAACTTCACTCAGCATGATACTCTCCATGTTCCATGTTTATCCATTTATAGGCAAATTTCATGACTTCATTTTTCCTAACAGCTGCATAGTATTCCATTGTGTAGATGTACACATAGTTTCTTTATCCAGTTGTCTGCTCTCAGGCACTCAGATTGTTTCCAGATTCTGGCTACTGTGAATAGTGCTGCGATGAACATAGTGAATAGTACTGTGAATGCTACAATGAACACAAATTTCAGATGGTGTTTCTGCTCTGTGCTTTTGGACCCCCCAGGTATAATCTATAATATTTGCAAAGATTTAAAAGATTAGGGAGTGCTCTCAGTTCACTCAGTAAAGAGTGAACCCTTTTATATATGTTAATAAAAAGTTAGTGCTTTTTTAATAGGATAAATTAGTTAAATAGGCCAAGAAACTCATGTGAAATTGAAATAAAAATTAGTAAGAAATCCAATATCAATAAATTTGTCCAAAAGAGAAACTATGAAAAATGTATAAAGCAATAAAGCACAATCAGAAACAGCCACTAAAATATTTTTATATTTAATTTTTGTATTCAATAAAGTTACAAAGTTGTTGATGATTGGGTTTCAATATTACAATGTTCCAACACCAGTCCCTTCACCAATGCACATTTCCTACGACCAGTGTCCCAAGTTTCTTCTGTCACTACCTAACCTCAGCCCGCCTCTATGGCAGGTACTTTTCTTCTCCCTCTGTCTCTCTGTCATTGTCTGTCTCTTTCTGACTCTCTCTGTCTCTCTGTCTCTCTGTCTCTGTCTCTCTCTCTTTCTCAAGACAAGTGAGTCTTGTTAATCTTGTTTTTTTTTCCAAAGAATCAGCTCTTGGTTTTGTTGATCTTTTAGACAGTTTTTTGGGATTCCTTCTCATTGATTTCTGCTCCAAGTTTATTTCTTTCTTTCTACCTGGGTTAGGCTCCTTTTGCTGATTACTTTCTAAGATTTTAAGCTGTGAAGTCAGACTGTTTATGATGGCCCTCTCTTCTTTTCTGATGAATGCTTGAAGAGCTATGAACTTTCCTCCAAACACTGCTTTCGCTGTATCCCACAAGTTCTGGTAATTTGTGTCTTCAGTCTCATTTGTTTCCAGGAATTTTTTGGATTTCCTGTTTGATTTCTTTTTATGACCTGCTGGTTGTTCAGCAGTGAGCTTTTTAGTTCCAAATGCTTAGTATGACTCTCCATTTTTGTGTGCGATTAACTTCTATTTTCAGTGCATCATGGTCTGAAAAATAGTTGATACAATTTCTATCGTCTTGATTTGATGGAGGTATGTTTTGTGGCTCAGCATGTGATCTATCTTGGAGTGTCTTCCATGTCTTCTGGAGAAAAATGTGTATTTGACTTTTTGGGGATGAAATGCCCTGGATATATCTACTATCCATTTTCCTTCCATTTCTTCCTTTAGGGTCAGTATTTCCTTGGTGAGTTTCAATCTTGTCGATCTATCAAGAGTTGATAGAGCAGTGTTGAAGTCTCCAACTACTATTGTGTTGCTTTCAATGTCTTTTTTTTGAAGTCTATTAGCAGTTGTTTTAAGTATTTTGCTGGCCCCTTGTTGGGCACTATTTGTTTAGGAGTGTAATTTCTTCCTAATATATGCATCCCTTGTTTATTAAGAAGTGACCTTCACTGTCCCTTCTGACCTTTTTCAGCCTGAATTCTATGTTGTCAGAGACTAGTATAGCCACCCCAGCCTTTTTTGAGAGGTGGCCCATGAAAAGTCTGAAGAGATTCCCTTATCTGTAGTGAAGCTTAAAAGTAGCAGCAAATCTCACAAGGTCAAGAGGGAAGTAATGTGGGGGCCTGCCACAAATGGAAGAATCAGTTTATACTGCTCCTTACAAGACATGATCGAATATTCTATCCAAAGAACAGATTTTCAAGTCATGTTGTACTTTATTTTCCTGGAAATTCCTGCTATTTTTCATAATATCTATAGGTCACTTATCTGAGAGATGACTCTATCTCAAACTTCATGGTAAGGGTTCCTAGAACAACTCTGGATAAAATGATTGCTCTAATATCACTTTATTTTTTTGCCTTTAATGTCTAATTCATTGTGTGCCATATGAAAATATCTATGCACAGTCATAGTAAATGGGTTTGTTGGAAAGGAAAACCTGACTTCAGATATTGATAATACGTATGTTTTCGTTCTTCAGAATAAAATGCCTTGGGCAGGTGCCTAACTTTCTGTATTTAAAAATAGTCTCTGCCTTTATGCTAAGTATAATAAAAATACAAGCCTCACAGAATTCTAAGAGAATTAAAGGGGTTGTTGATCATGTTAACCATCCTCTTAGAGTAAGCTCTTAGAGTCAGCCATAGTTTTACTGTTATAATTGAAAGATCAATCTAGAAATGCCAACAAGGACATCAAATACTAGGGAATGTTTGAAAAACACCTCCTCAAAAGACCTGGAAGCATTATTAAGCAAACATTCATACACTGAACATGTATTTTTCGTGCCTGCTAACTCTTGGGTAGTGTGTGTGTGTGTGTGTGTTCTAGAAATGCAACACTGAGCAAAACAGTCTTGTTCTCATGGAACTTACATTCAACTGAGGGGAAGATGAATTTTAACTTACATTCTTAGTAGTTGATAAACATTGCAAAGAAGAATAAACCAAGTAAAAACACAAGGGTCTCTAAACTATTCTGGAGATTAATCATGTATACTATATTTATGTCATGAGATATGATACAGAAGAGAACAAGAAAGAACAATAAAATACAGGTAACTCTCATCTGAAAAAAAGTGAGTGAAAAAGCAGATGTCAACAAAAAAAGAATCCCTGCAACACGAAGTTGATAAATGGGCAAAATTAGTCCATAGTGGTTAAGGATCCACAATTAGTAGGCAGAAGCTCAAAAATTCTGAACTTCTCTCAACTGTTACACTATTATTTACTTCTAGTGGAAAGAAAGGGATATGATCCTTGACTCTAGGAGGGACACAGAGAGAGAAGTACCTCTAAGACCTGAGGGTATAAATCATGGTCTATTTTCAGCGAAGTAAATATCGATGTGACAAAAAGTTAAGCTGTTCATAGATGCTTAACATATTTGTCTTTATGTAGACTTTATTAAATTTTAATGTGGGGCAAAGTAGAAGAAAACAGAATGAAATTACATAGAGGGGGAAGTTGAGGGGGGAAAGATTGCTCAGGCAAGAAGTTATAAATATACACAGGTAATCTGAGAAACAAACAATAACTTTGTATATTCTGAGCATGAATTTTGATCAGAGGGAAACAGATGAGAAGAAAGAGAACAGGTGGGCCAGACTATGGCAAACTGTGTGTTATCACAGCACAGGGAATATATATGGGTGGCTGCAAGTGGAGGGAACCACCAAGGGATATTTCTGATAGCAAGTTAGAAATAATATACCAGATGTTTGGGAGAGTGGTTGTGGTAAAATGGGACCAAGACAAAGAGATCTGGAAACAGATTCTACCCACAATCATGGTATAATGATGTGAATGTTGGTAAAACTGCAAAAAATCTTAGAAGATGAAATTGTCTGAGCAAATATATTAATGGATGTGGTTAGAGAACCGGCAAATGGACTGCATTATAAAGTGTCTACAAATGTAATATTGGGAAAAAAACGATATGATTATATCAATAGACGCAGAGAAAGCATTTGACAAGATCCAGCACCCATTCATGATTAAAACCCTCCAAAAAAGGAGGAGAGAGAGAGGAGAGAGAGAGAGGAGATAAAGAACCTGCCACTTAGGCAGGATGTGGGAGGGGGAGGGAATTGGGGACATGGGTGGTGGTTGAGGGGACTGGTGGAGGACGGGGTGCTGGAACACTGTGTGACCGAAACCCCCAAGCATGAACAACGTTGTAATTGTATATCTCACGGTGGTATAATAAAATGTTAAAAAAAAATGGAAACTGAAGGAACCTTCCTCAAGATAGTCAAAGCCATCTACCAAAAGCCCACAGCAAGTATCATTCTTAATGGGGAAAAATTGAAAGCCTTCCCCTAAGATCAGGGACAAGACAAGGTTGCCCACTCTCACCTCTTTTATTCAATAGAGTACTGGAAGTACTTGCCATAGCAATCAGAGAAGAAAGGGACATCAAGGGCATCCAGATAGGCAAGGAAGAAGTCAAGCTATCATTATTTGCAGATGACATGATATTATACCTAGAGAACCCTAAACTCTCTACCAAAAATCTCCTAGAAACAATAGATGCTTATAGTAGAGTTGCAGGGCACAAAATCAATACCCAAAAGTCAGCAGCTTTCCTATATACAAATGACGAAAGAGAAGAAAGGGATATTAAGAAAACTATTCCATTCATAATTGTACCACAGAAAATCAAATACCTAGGAATCAGCTTAACCAAGTGTGTAAAGGACCTGTACAAAGAAAACTACAAGACACTGCTACAAGAAATAAAAGAGGACACGAGGAAATGGAAACACATACCTTGCTCATGGATGGGGAGAATCAACATTGTCAAAATGGTAATACTCCCTAGAGCTTTGTACAGATTCAATGCGTTCCCTATAAGGATACCCATGACATTCTTCAAAGAAATTGACCAAACTCCTGAAATTTGTATGGAATAATAAACCCCCATGAATAGCTAAAGCAATCCTGGGCAAAAAGAAGATGGGAGGCATCACCTTTCCCAACTTCAAACTGTACTACAAAACAGTAGTAATTAAAACAGCATGGAATGGGAATAAAAGCAGACCTGTGGAGGCGAGAGCGATAGCACAGTGGGTAGGGCATTTGCCTTGCACACAGCTGACCCGAGTTCTATCCCTGGCATCCCATATGGTCCCTCAGGCACCGCCAGGAGTAATTCCTGAGCAAAGAGCAAGGAGTAACCCTGGAGCGCCGCCAGATGTGACCCAAAAAAAAGCAAAAAAAAAAAAAAAACAGACCTGTGGACCCATGGAATAAAGTCGAGAATCAAACACATGATCATTTAATTTTTGATAAAGTTTGAGGGTAAAAAAACACCCATCCTCAAACACATGATCATTTAATTTTTGATAAAGGTGCAAAGAGTCCAAAATGGAGTAAGGAAAGCCTCTTCAACAAATGGTGCTGGGAAAACTGGGCAGCTACATGTAAGAAAATGAATTTGGACCTCTGTCTAACACTATGCACAAAAGTCAGATCGAACTGGATTAAAGATCTCAATATCAGACCTGAATCCATAAAGTATGTTGAAGAAAATATAGGAAAAACCCTCCATGACATTGAAGCTAAAGGCATCTTCAAAGATGAAACACCACTAACAAGGCAACTGGAAGCAAAGATAAACATATGGGACTACCTGAAACTAAAAAGCTTCTGCACCTCGAAAGAAACAGTGACCAAGATTCAAAGAATCCACAGAACGGGAAAGAATATTCACCCAATACCCAACTGATAAGGGGTTGATATCCAGGATACATCAGGCACTGATAGAACTTTACTAGAAGAAAACAGCCAACCCCATCAAAAAATGGGGAGAAGAAATGAACAGAAACTTTGACAAGGAAGAAATTTGAATGGCCAAAAGATATATGAAAAAATGCTCATCATCACTAATCATCAAAGAGATGCAAATCAAAACAAAAATGAGATATCATCTCACACCAACAGAGACTGGCCCATATCCAAAAGAGCAAGAACAACAAGTGCTGACATGGATGCGGGGAAAGGGGACTCTCATCCATTGTTGGTGGGAATGTTGATGGTGCAACCTTTTTGGAAAACAATATGGACATTCCTCCAAAGACTAGAAAGTGAGCTCCCATTTGACTCAGCCATACCACTCTTGGGAATATACCCTTGGAATCCAAAAACACACAGTGAAAACACCATCTGCACCTTTATTTTTATAGTAGCACTATTTACAATATCCAGAATCTGGAAAGAACCAAAGTGCCTGAGAATCGATGACTGGATAAAGAAACTGGCACATCTACACAATTGAATACTATGCAGCTGTTAGGAAAAATTAAGTTATGAAATTTGCCTATAAATGGATGGACATGGAGAGGATCATGTTGAGTGAAATTAGCCAGAAGGAAAAAGACAGAGAATGACTGCATTTATTTGCATGACATAGATATATACACCTAGTATGATACCAATATCCAAGTTCAGGTGAAACATGGATCAAGAGGTCTTATCAAAGGTGAAAGTTACATAAACATGTGGAAGTCAGAGGTTAGGTAAGACAGAGAAGGGAACAGAATGTTAATAATTGTCGAAAGTGCTAATACCAACCTGAAACTGAGCATTAAATACAGGCAGTAAGATACACATGATGACCTCCAAATGTATGTATTTCAATCTACGATAAGTAAGAGAAGGAAGAGAGAGAGATAACGAAAAGAGATAATAAACCATCTATAGAGCCATGCTAGAGGAGGGAGGGAATCAGGGACGTTGGTGGTGAGAAATGGGTGGGCACTGGTGGAAGGATGGGTGCTGGAACACTGTATGACTGAAACCCAAATATGAACATCTTTGTAATTGCATATCTCATGGTGGTATAATAAAAATATTTTTAAAAAATGTATTATTGGGAAGATACACAGTAGATGCTCAAAAGAAAGGAAATGTGAATGTTCAACAATATATTTTTAATGTTTATTTAATTTTTTATTAAATATTTTATTATACCACCGTGAGATATACAATTACAATGTTGTTCATGTTTAGAGGTTTCGGTCACACAGTGTTCCAGCACCCGCCTCCACCAGTGCCCATTTCCCACCATCAATGTCCCCAATTCCTCCCCCACCCATAGCCTGCCTAAATGACAGGTTCTTTATCTCTTTTCTCTGTCCCTCTCTCTCTTTTCCTTCCATTGCACATTAAAAAGATGGAGAGGCCGGAGCCATAGCCCAGCGGGTAGGGCATTTGCCTTACGCGCCGGCCTGTGCCGGCCTGGGTTCGATCCCCCGGCATCCCATATGGTCCCCGAGCATCGCCAGGAGTAATTCCTGAGTGCAGAGCCAGGAGTAACCCCTGAGCATCGCGGGTGTGACCCAAAAAGCTAAATAAATAAATAAATAAATAAATAAATAAATAAATAAATAAATAAATAAAAAAGATGGAATTTGAGCTGCATTGCACAGGATAAAAAGGAAGAAATGCAGGAATGATTGGGGCTCTGAACTTAGCAAAGAAATGAAATGGCATGTGAGGGAGACACTGAACAGAAATGTAGGGATAGGCACTCCCCATCATCACGTAGGTCAGTAGCTTTTCTTCTGTGACCTCAGTGTGAACACCCACCTTTCACAGGTACATATCGAATTCAAATTTGCATCATCTCCTCACTTCTGGGTGTCTGTGGATACTTTATACCCACTTTAGCCCTTCAAGCTGTCAGTAGTGGGAGGTGAGAGTGAAGGTGGAAGACACTCAGTGACGCATATGGTGGGAGGTAGGAAAAACTCACTCTGGGTCAGGAGCTCACTAACTTGACGTGATGGGCTTGCTATGATGGACAGACACTTAAGACTAACAACAAAATTAGGTAACAAAGTCATGTTCCAGGAGGCATTAGAAATAGCACAGGGAATAACATGCTTATCTTGCATGCAACTCACCCTAGTCAGCACTTCAGTTCTCTCCTGAGCACTGCATAGGGTTCCCTGAGCACTAACAGTTCACTTCTAAGCACAGAACAAGGGCTAGCCCTGAGCATTGCCTGGTGTGGTCTAATACCCACCATCCCTGCTCCTCCAAAGAGCTGTGTACCAGAATACATGCTGCTCAAGTGCAGCGTTCAAGCTTTGGTTAGAGAGAAATAGGATCAGAGCTGATGGTAAAAAGGCACTTAAAAATAAAAAAGGAATGACAGGATAAAGGACTCAAACAGATTAGAGCTCAGGAAGTAATTCCAGAGGAAAGAGTAATACTAACACCATCCTATGAACTGATAAGTAGAGGGCATAAGAGACTGCCATCTCTGAAATGTTGGGAAATGAAAGGACACTTTTTGTTTGTTTTCATTTTCTTTTTCATACCTGGCAGTACTTGGTGCTTACTCCTGGTTCTTGGCTCAGGGATCACACCTGGTGGTTCTTGGTGGTTCAGTTGGCCACATTCAAGGCAACGGCAATCTTTCTATCCTATCACTTCGGCCCCTAAAGAACTTGTTCTGAAGTTAACACTGGACTTATAAAAATGCCATTGTTTCCAGGTACATCAAAACTGAACCTGGGATTTTTGATGAATTTAAATCAAGAGGGACTAGTAAAGAAAAACAGTATTTATGGACTCTTGTGCCAGATGACAAGTGTTTCGTGTAATCCTTGTAAACATAGTAATTCAGTGTGTCCTCAACTCTGATAGACTATTTAGGAAATCTTGGTTCAGGGTCCAGAGCACACATTGAGTACATTGAGTAGCACACAGCGACCCAGTTTAATTCCTTGCTAACCCAGATAGTCCCTGAGCACTGCCAGGAGTGATTCCTGAGTGCAGAGGCAGAAATAATCTCTGAGCACTGATGAACTTGGTCCTATAAACAAACACAAATAAAGCAAACAAAAGAAATTTTAGAATCAGAGGCTTAGTAATCCCGTAAATGGCAACAGTTAAAATGTAGAGGCGCAGAGGTCCAAGTCCAGAGTGCAATGCACGTAGACAGTAGGTAGAAAGTATAAAACACTCAAGTTGGAGTAAATAAACCTAGAAGGCCTTATTCTTAGATTGTGCATCTATCCCAATATTTATTTTCTCCCATCCCCTCATAGAACCAATGACCAGACCCCAACAACAAATAATTATTTGGACAAATGACAAAGACCCAAAAGAACATTCACATACTATTTTGTGCCTGCCAAGGGGGAACCTTGAGAATTGGGTGGGTGGGAAACTGGGAACTGGGGATAATGATGTAGGCCTGAACACCACACTGGTCGTGGGGTTGGTGTTGGAACACTGAATGCCCAAAATAACTGTATTATGTAACTCATTACATAATACAGGAAGAGAGCGGCATGGAATGCCTTCAAGAGCATCGAAGAAATAGCTGAAAGGACAAAAAACCTCCGGCTCTGGGCACATCTCTTCGACTCCACCATTCTCCCTGCATTAACATATGCCTCAGAGGCCTGGGCCCTATGAAAGCAGGATGAGAATGCTATTCGGGTTCGAAAGAGCTATGCTTGCAATATCACACCTCACTCAAGTGAGAGAAGGAATCTGGAGTTCCAACCTCCATCAAAGATCCAGAGTCAGGGACGCTGTCTCATTTGCCAAGGCATGGAAAATCAGATGGGCTGGACATGTAATGTAATTTGGAGATGATCGCTGGACTAGAGCCATTACCTACTGGATCCCACAGAATGTCAAAAGATCACGTGGTCGCCCACCTACAAGATAGTCAGACTTCTTCGCCAAGACCCTGAACGAACGGTTTGAGGCTCTTCATATTCCTCAAGCAAGCAGATGGCATTGGGCTACACTGGCACGTGATAGGGAAAAATGGAAATGTTACTGGTCCCCACTTGAGAAAATTAATGAATAATGGGATGTCAAGTGATCAAGTGATGTAAATCATCGGGTTTAGGTTTAAATAAAGTTATAAAAAATTTAAATAAAATAAAATTTTAGAAAAAAGAAGATTGACGTTTAGGATCATAAAAATGGTATGAATAGACATAGCACAAACAGAGCTCACGTAGAGAGAGCAGACAGATCTCGGAGTAAGCCCTGAGCACTGCCAGGTGTGGCCCAATTGAAAAAGAAAAAGCCTAAAAGAAAACCATTTAAGATGAGAATATTTTAAAATTATTTAACAAGTTACAAATTATTTAACTACTTAACAATATTTTATGGTCATGTCTACTCATGGATCACTTTTATGAAACCTAAAATTTTCCTAATGTCCCATACCACACAGTCCCATAAACAATGATGGTTTTTTTTAATTAAAAACTCAATAAAATGACACAATTTCCCACCAGCGTCTCCAATTCAACTAAGACTCTCTCTAACTTCCAACAGTTCAACCCATTCTTTACACTTAAGATTCTGAAAAGCTCATTTAATCTGACCATGCACATATTGTGACATTTGTGTGAGTAGACCAACTGGAAAAACAGAGATGTTAATTCAGAGGTCTTACTAGTACCTACCCCATCCATGTCTTCTTTCTTAATGTCTACATTACTGCAGCAACATGTGCCTTTTTATTTTTTTAAGATTCCCATCTAAGTTTTAGCATCTGCTAAAGTGTTTGTCATAAACTCACTCCCAAAGTGTTTTCTTTGGCAAACCCACTTTGCCATTCATAATGTCTCTCCATCCTCTAATTGTTCATTTGTTTCTTACTGACTTCCTCCCACATTCTATTATACCCCAATCAGGTTCACCATCATCTTTCATCCAGTACCTGTCTTTGAGTCTTTCACTCAGAGTGTGGCTAATGGAAAGTGCTCATCATCGCACAGCAGGAACACTGCAAACCCAAGGTGGAAGACACACAGAAGCCCACCGAGTTTAACAAGTGAAAACAATAGAACAGAGACTCAACCAACACCAACAAGCTCTGTAAATCTCTGAAAAATTCAGGTACACTGTTTTTTAGTGGCTGAGAACCCAGGGTCCTTCTTTGAGTCGGGGCAGGTAACCTCCCTCCCAACCCAACCCAACTTCAGGAAGCCCTAGAAGCCACACCCACATCCCTGTAACTGTTGCCATGTAAGCTCACTGCTCAGTTAAATATTCTGGGTTTTCTGACATCTCCAAACTCTACAGCACTAACATCCCAGTAGGAACATATCAGATTAGATGGAAATGTAGAAGCCAACTTGATTAACTAAAACAGTAACACACAGAAGTCTCAACTGATAACTATAGTTGAGTAAACGCTCAGATAAGGACTTAATGCCCATTGGTGAGTCATAAAAATCTCCACAAATTCTCTCTTACTGAACTATGTTCTGATAATTCCATTAGCCATTTAGTGATAACAAGCACCATAAAATAAATTATTTGGGGCCTGCTATGTGGGGAGGCATGAAAGGTACTTGGGAAAATTGGACAATGGTGCAGGAAAGGTCACAGTGGTGTTGGGATTGGGGTTGGAGTAGTGAATGCCTCTAACAAATGCAGTCATGAGTAACTTTGTAAACACAGTGTTTAAATAGAGTAGGAAAAATTTAAAAGAAAGAAAAATATGATTAACCATATTGTAGATCCTGGTACAATCAAAATGATTAAAAACAAAAATAGTGACAGAAACAGATCACTGATGGGTCGGCTTGAGTCCAGACTGGGAGTTTGGGGGTGAATGTCATGCACTTTTTATAAACTGGTTCAGATAATCTCCTTCTTGGAGTTGCTTATAATTAAGTCTGATTATAAATTAAGTCATTCCCAAATTCTACCGTCTTTTGAATTCACCTATCTCTCCTATCCAAATAAGATAACTAGACCATAATTACTGGAGATCCCATCTTATATTGTAAAATACCTTTTAAGTAAAATATATTTATTGCCTTTTGCTTTTGAAGCTCACATGTCCTGGATAGCCACTGTGGTTTGTCACTTCTCTCTCTTGCTTAATTTCTGAAATACGACTTCAAATACAACTCCCAAAGACAGAGCTGAGGTCTGTGCTATTCCATTCTAAAGTTTCACAAAGTTTGTTGTTGGTAAGAAAGTCTCTGAGGTTGCATATTGGAGCAATTAGGGCCCCTCAGAATAACAACTGACATTGAGTAAGAGGCTGCTATGTGTTGAATTATAACCCTTCAGAAGTTGTGTTGATGTCCTACTTCCCAATGCTTCTGAATATGGCCATACTGAGAAACAGTCTCTGCAGGAGAAATCAAGCTAGAACCGGCCCTAATTCAATAAATTATTGTCCTTTTAAAATGAGAGAAATGCACATGCAGTCATACAGGACAATATCACGTGAAGACACAGACAGATCCAGGAGGTTGAGAGCCATATGAAAACAGAGGGAGAGGAAATATCTGGGGTTAACAGAATCTGGAAGAAATAATGAGGATCCTCCCCTAAAAGTTTCAGAGCTATCATGGTGCTGACTATTTTTCTTTTAGATACCTGGGCAGCTGGTAGGGAATAAAGACAACGCACTGCAGTAATTGTAAACTATTCAGTTTGTAGTTCTCATTACAGCATTTTTTAGAAGCAACTACTCCCTCTCTCATCCATCTCTCCCTGGCAACGAAGCTGGTCTCCTCCTTACCCTGGCGGACCTTCTCAAGCAAACATCTCAGGGTCTTTTACCCTAGCCTTCTGTTTCCCTAAATGCCTCTCCATCAAAAAAAGTAGTAAGAAAATCTCTCATTTTTTCTCTGCCTAAGGATTTCATATTTATATTTTATATTATCTCCCAGTAACTTTTACCTCCCTTCTCTCGTTCTCTCTCAGACTGAAGCCTTTACCTTTTTAACACCAAGTCTTTATAGTATCCAAACTGTAAGACAGGCTTCTTAGAAAGTATTCTGCAATTATTAAGAGCTAGTTTTATTTTTTTTCATTTTGTCCCTCTTATAAAATGATACTGCCACTCACCTATTCAAATTTCTTATTTTTGCCTTCAGGGTATAACCTAAATTCCTTTTTCTTTCATGCAACTGATAATTAAGACCCACCTAAATAAAATCTGTGTGAGCTGTGGTGCCACCAGTGAGAATGGGGGAGGGGGGAGCTGAAAGCCTGGAAGGATCAAGGGACTTTGGTGGTGGGTATGGTATGATAAGTTCCTTTTTAATAGGCATTAATTATTTTTAAACTACTGAAACATATATAATAATGTAAAACAACATTAGCGCAATAACCAACAAATTCACTAAACAGTTGATTAAAATGTTGCTTAATGAGTATGGATGTGGTTCTGGGAGTAGATGGTACCATCTTTCTGGACACTGTAGGGCTTACCAAGCTCTCCTCTTATGTAGTAGATCTGAGGTGGGCCTGAGAGTTGGCATATACTTGGAATATTGACCAAGTTCCCAGGTGATACATACCTGGTCCCAGAACTGCAGTTCTCCATCTTGGTTGCATGTTGGAATTCGTAGGAAAGCATTTAATTTTGTTTTTGCTTTTTTTTCCTGTCTTACTCAGACATAATTGGCAGATAACATTGTGCAATGTGTTGATTTGATATATTTATAGATTGAAAAAGATTGCTATCTTAGTATTAGCTACTATCTCCATCTCATGGTTACAATTATGGGCAATTATGGTCCCATAATTAGGATTGCTTTTTTGCAGTGAGAACATTTGAGATTTTACTCTCATAACCACATTCAAGCATAGGATACAATATTAGCTATTATCACTATGCTGTGCATAGATTCCAAAACTTGCTAAGGTAGACACTCTGAGTTTCTACCTTGTTTTGATCAATATTTCTCATCTTCTTTCTTTTTTTTTTTTTTTTTGCTTTTTGGGTCACACCCAGCAATGCTCAGGGGTTACTCCTGGCTCTGCACTCAGGAATTACTCCCAGTGGTGCGGGGGGACCATATGGGATGCCAGGGATCGAACCCGGCCGGCATGGGCCGGCCGCGTGCAAGGCAAACGCCCTACCCACTGGGCTTTGCTTTTTGGATCACACCCAGCAATGCTCAAGGGTACTCCTGGCTCTTCGCTCAGGAATTACTCTTGGTGGTGCTCGGGGGACATATGGGATGCGGGGATATATACATGGGTCAGCTGCATGCAAGGCAAATGCCCTGCCCACTGTGCTATCACTCCAGCCCCAGTATTTCTCATCTTTCCTCTTGTATTCCTCCCTCCACACTCACTCACCATTGGTAATCACTATTTTATTTATTTGTTTATAATTTATTTTATTGTATCACCATGCAATACAGTTAGGCTATTCATGATCGACTTTTAGTCACATAATGCTCCAACACCCACCCCTCCACCAGTGCATATTTCCTACTACCAATGTGCCTTGTTACTTCCCTACCACCCCCCCAATCCCCCAGCCTCACCCCCAAGTCTGTCCCTCTGGCAGGCACTTTCCTTCTTTCTCCCTCTCTCTCATGGTAACCACTATTTTACTCTCTAATACTCAATTTGATTACAATTTTATATTCCACATATATATGCATTATCACATATATGTGGGATAAGCTTGAGAATTAGGGGCTGGAGCAATAGCACAGTGGGTAGGGCATTTGCCTTGCAAGCAGCCGAACCGGGTTCGATCCCTGGCATCCCATATGGTCCCCTGAGTACCGCCAGGGAGTAATTCCTGAGTTCAGAGCCAGGAGAAACCCTGAGCATCACCAGGTGTGACCCAAAAAATATCATTGCTCTATATGCTTACCTTTTTAACATCTATCTATATGTGTATATGTATGTATTTTTAATTTTAGTGTAGATAATAGGATTACAAAGAGTTCACATTTCTGGTATTATTGATATACAAAGATGCTGCCCACTCTGCCACCAAGGGCCCTGAACTTCCCCATTCCTATGTCATCTGCATGTCAGCTACAGTTCTATGCTCCGACCTCTCTCCTCCGAATTGAAAGCCGTGGTTTTGTGCATACTGTGTGTTCCCTTAGCTCTGCCCATGAGCTCTAGACCTTCCCTCTCACCTCTGAATTGACAGTCATAGTTTCTTAGTGTGAACAGTGTTTCCCAAAGTATGAAAAAACCCAAACTGCTACCAGAGATTGGGGGAGGGGAGGAGAGAGTGTCATATTTTAAACATTGTAAACTCATCCCTAAATGGTAGTAGACGAACATTCAATCTTCAACTCTCTTCATTTCTCATGGCAAGATGAGACTCACAAGGAAGTAACACTCTTAAACAGAAGAGATCTCCACCAATTCATATAGAGCTAAATTTTAACTAGCATTGCTTTGTGTTTTTTTATTTTATGATTTTGGCAAGTGATAATGGTTTCTCACCTAGTAAAATGAACTACCTTTATTTTTTTATTTTTTATTTTTTATTATACCACTGTGAGACATACAATTACAAAGGTGTTCATAATTGGTTCTTGGTAGTACAGTATACCAGCACCCATCCCTCCACCAGTGCCCCATTTCCACCACCAATGTACCCCACCCCTCCCGCCCACCCAAGTCTATTTTTGTATATTCAATGGTGAGTTTTAATCTGCCATTACCATTTCCCACATTTAGTAAAACACTGGTATCTATTTATATCCTATTAATGAATGCATTCTATATCTGTCCTTTTCCTTCTGACTAATTTCACTCAGCATGATAGTCTTCATGTCCATCCATTTGCAGGTAAATTTCATAATTTCATCTTTTCTGACAGCCGCATAGTATTCCATAGTGTAGATGAACCACAGTTTCTTTAGCCAGTCCTCTGTTCTCGGGCATTTAGGTTGTTTCCAGATTCTAGCTATAGTGAATAGCTCTGAGATGAATAAAGTACAGATAGTGTTCCTGCTATGTGTTTTTCGGTCTCTCGGGTATATTCCCAGGAGTGCTATTGCTGGATCAAATGGGAGCTCAATGTCTAGTTTTCTGAGGAATGCCCATATTGTTTTCCAAAAGGGCTGGACCAGCCGGCACTCCCACCAACAGTGGATGAGAGTCCCTTTTCCCCACATCCACGCCAGCACCGGTTGAAATGAACTAACTTTAGATACTTGCTATACACCATAATGCTTATAGTTACCAATACTTAAATACTTAATACACGATACTTAAAGTTTTGGTAAGAAGGTAGCTATTGAGTGTCGTAAAAGGTAAGAAGGTAGATATTGAGTCACAGTAAAATAAGAGGGCAGGAAAAATTTTTTGAAGGGAATGGATCTTTGTGACCTTGATGGCAGATTTTCACTAATGAGATTTCTCCAAACTCATCAAATAGTGTATACTAAATGTGCACAACTTTTTGCATATCAGTTATACTTTAATGAAGTGGCCTAAGAAAAAGTGAGAACTCTGGAGTTCGAAACCTTATTTTTCAATTTAGTCTGGGCACTTTAAAATTTAACCAGATGTACACAAAACTAAACAATAATTTTTCTGAATGTTCACTGCTCAACTGAGCACATGCTTTGCATGAAGGAAACCCGGATCAAATCCGCAAATACCACTTGGACCCTTTAACAGAGCCGAGAGTAGCCCTTCGAAGCACCACCAGGTGTGGTCCACAAACACAAAACCTAAGAATCAATCAAACGTCTTAAACATTAACCATAGAAATGAAGTAGTCTGTACCACATATAATCATACTGATATTATCATACAGACAATGTCCCATGTCAAAGAAAACAAGGTAATTTTTCTCTTGTGCAAGTTCTTTTCTTCTAGATCACAGCAAAGGATTTCCACTTCTAGATCACAGCAAAGGATTTCTAGATATCCTGCAAGTGTCTGAAGGGATTGCTGCTATTACCCAATCATGCACTTCTAAGTACTCTACTTATTGTGCTGTCATGTAAGTCAGCCTAAGTGGCCCAAACACTCTTGAAGGCTGTAAAATGGACCACCTGCTCTCCAGAGGAAGTAAGCTTCACGGCCACAAAGTTCTCTTGGCCACCTCAGATCCTTCAGGGTTCTTGCATATTAGTTAGCTTTGGGCCATTAAAATCCAAAGTATTAATCTGTCTCAGGATGTCTCTGTGTGGAGGTGTATGTTATATGTGTCCACATGCGATTAGTTATTAAACAAAATATTTATCCTTTGTCCATATATAACATATAATAAAACACAGAGGCACCAAGAATTTGGTAAAATATATTTTATTTGTTCATACAAAGAAATAGTATGAATTAGCAGAATTTCATTTTTCCTAAAAACATCATTTTCTGTGTAAAATTAATTTGTTATACATAAGAGAAAATACTTGATTTTTTTTGTACATATTGGCTATTCTAACAATCCAGATTATAGAAGACACACTGCTGGATTTTGCACAGTATTTCAGATTATTGGGTTGAATCAAACTCAGTCATAAATTAATGTTACAAAAGTAAATTCTAACCACACCTTTAAGTTTTATTGCCCATCCTTTTGGATAAACTGAAAAATCACATTGGCATTTTTTTCCATCAGCATTTTAAACACACATTAAACATTTCAATTCACTGGAACTTTTCCTTATATTTCTTATGAAAGTATTCTTGATTCATAAGGATCTGAAACTGTTTCTCCAAAGATCCTACAAAGCATCTATCACCCAAACTGACTTCCAAAGAGAACCCTGTGAAGATAATTTCTTCTCTTCCATCATCCAATTAAGTATTAATGAGGCCCCCACTATACCTAAATACCTTTCAAACCCAGTTATCAGATGCTTCAAAGAAAGCACAGGAGAGATAAGAGCAGTAAACACTTCTAATATTTTATTATAATTTTTGTTGCTGTCTTCATTTAAAAAAGAGAGAAATAAAATACTCACTGAATATCAGAGTTCTTTTCTATAATTGGAAGAAACTTCAAACATGTGCTAAGACAAACTGCCCAAACATGAAATGGTGTTTGTTCTATAGCAGCTAAAAGTGAAGTTGGGAGCCTTGCAGATTGCTACAGGCAAAGGCTTAATTTCATGTGTTATCTAGCTTCTTCTGGCAGAAAATATCTGCAATCAGACTCTGTAATAACCATCACATGATGGGGTATAACTATAGAACAAACACTGTGTGTGAATTGGTTGGGAATTATAAGCTATCAGACCACAAGGAAGAGATGCATAGGACGTTTGATTTATTTGTGTAATATGGAAAAATTGGCTATAGTCCATCAGTGCTAATTATTGACATCTGTTTGGAGTCAAGGATTTGACCCAGAATAGAACTGTGACCCACTTTCAGTGTTCGTGACTAAATGACTCTCCTATCTGAAGATTTCCTGTTTCAGTTTATTTTAAGGCATGGAATAAAGAATAAAAAAATTATCCAGTTTAGCAAGACTGCATGTCTTTTTTTCCCCAAAGGGGAAGGAAAACTCATTGCATGTCTTAGTACTGCTTGGTTGCACGCTCTTCTTATGAACTTTTCTGTAATTCTACATCTTGTACCATGACAGGGCATGAAAGTGTCTAGAAAGTGAATGGAGAGGATTAGATGAGGGAAAGAGATTCTGACTTTTACTTAAGCAATGTTATTCTGTCACTACAAGAGGTATTCTCAGGTTTATTTAAAATTAGCCTTCTGATTGGAAAAATGTGTGACTAATGGGTGTCCAATTCAAGTGTACATTCTGCCAAATACATTCTGCCAACTGCACTTTCTACACTACTTGGTAGATTCAGTAAAAAAAGCTACACACTGAGTATAACATCTGAGGAATACAAGGAGAACCCCAGTGTCCATCTTCCTGTACAGAACCAAAATGACAACTCTGTTGCTAAGTATAAACTAGCAAGATCTGGGCTAAAAGTTGTAAGCAAATACAAACCAGGTTATTACCCAGACATCACTTAAAAACCAGTGACATTCCAAGGAGCTTCTAAAGATGAATATTTATTCTAGTTCCACACAAGTTTTCTTACTATATGGGGCAAGTTCTCCCATACAACATTACAAAAGTTTCCTCTGAAAATATTACAAGCTAATCATTATAGCAATACGCATATCTTTCCATGTATTCCTTGGTGACCCAAAAGCTTAAACATCTATCTCTTATGGTAGATGCATTCTGTATTGGAAAATGTAGGACAAAGTGAAAATGTCATTCTGTGCTATCCTATGTGATTACCCAACTTCCACCAGCTAGTCATCATAAATGATCCCCAGCTGCTCCCTCAACACAGAGGTGTGAGAAGTTGATTCTGTATCAGTAGCATCCATGCTGGCCAGCCTTCTGCCAAAATCTGGCTGAAACAAGGGATAATTTCGTAAGAGTCAGGCTCAAATGCTTACAGCTAACCTGGGGCAGCTATCAGCCATTTCTGATTCTTGGCAACCGGCTACAAAACTTGTTATGGATCTGAGATGAACTAGAAATTCCAAGAGGGAGAATTCCAGACACCAAGGAGTAAGGGAGAAGGGAATAGAATTTCTTTTCCTGCTTGGCTGCCTTCCGAGGTCTTGTCTTGTCACCCCCTCAAGAATGTCAGCCTACTGAAATTTGCCCAACATGCCCACTTAGCAGCACCTTGGTTGACACTGACTATATGGAATGCACCCAATTCCTTTGGGAACTGACACTTGGCACCCCCTAAAGATGTGTGCCTTTATAGTTAGTCTAGGGAATTCTTTGGTGTGTCAATGCAGAACTTTCTGCTAGCAAGATGGAGCATGGGGCATTCACATGCAAATTCAAAGAGATAGTCTTGTCTCTAAAGCAGCAACCAAACATCTCACATCTGGGAAAGAGGGTTAACATTTGCATACAATTCAAGGTGATGCAATAGGGCTACATTGGCACGTGATAGGGTCCAATGGAAATGTAACTGGCGCCCGCTCGAGCAAATCGATGAATAACTTGGGATTCAAGTGATCAAGTGAAAGAAGAGGCAGGGCCATCATCCTTCAAAATAAAGTTGAAGGAAACACCCTCATATGCAGACTCTCAAAGATGCAAATGTCATGGGAAAGGGTTTCCCATGTGATCCCCTTGTGTGTTGAGTGGACTTGGAGGGAAATCTAGGATTGTAGCTTGGTGTCTGTATCCTTGGAAATGGAATCATGTCAACAAGGCAGCTGCAACATGAAGTCTGATCGTCAGAGTGACTGAAGCTTATTGAGGCAGCTCAGCGTTATGAGGTACACGGGCAGTGAGACACATGGAAACTGAAATCTGGGACCAAAGACACAAGGACACGGTCAGCTGACTCAGATGGAGGATGAAGGTGGAATACCCGTAACAACAAAAATCTCAAGTTGTGCTTTTCTTCTTTTTAAATATGAGTAGGCAAAAAAAAAAAAAAAAAAAAGGAAGCACCATCAACTGTGATTATAAAACCAAAATGTTAAAGTAACACACTTTGGAATGTTAACAGAGTAGGAAGCTAACTCTCTAAAGAGTGTGGCTAGGCAGCTTAGTGAATTAATTGCTTATGAATTAAAAATAAATTATTATAAAATAGATTTCTGTACATTTTACATACATATACTCTCTTTCAATATATAATCCAGGTGGAAGGGTCCACAGCCCTTGGTTTGTTCAGTCCCAGCCAAAGTCATGCCCCGTCATCTGGTAGAACTTCAGGTTGAAAGGCCGATAGAACTCGCGGTAACCTCTGCACCACCTCACGGTCGATCTCTGGGTGGGTCCGACCCTTGGTCTTGCCCAGGCAGTGGGGTTTGCTGCTGCCTTCCGCCTTCTTCAGGCACGGGAAGCCCTTGGTCTTGTTGAAGTAGAAGTGCTTGTCGGTGATGATCCTCTTGAGCCCGAGGAAGTCCTGCACCCGGCCCAGCTCACCCGCGGGGTCCCTGATGAGCCGCTCCCGCTGGCGAAGAGCATCTGGCCCAGGGGAAAGTGCCGCAGCCAGTGCTCCAAGTGCTTGGCGTAGATGCCGATCTGGATGGCGCTCCACGAGGTGTCGATGAGGCCCGTAGTTCTGTTTTTTGAACGTCAAACTCTCAAAGGTGGGGATGTCGGGCCTCTTGGAGAGCGTCTGCGTGTAGTCCGAGATGGCCCTGGTCACTGGGTCCCGCACCACCACGATCAGCTTGGTGTCCTTGGACATGGCCGAGATGCGCCGCAGGTGCCTCCCGGGTGACAAAGTAACTGGGCGTCTTCTCCATGGTGATCTGCCCCTCCAGGGTTCTCGGCATCAGCTCCCTGAGAAGGACAAACAGACTAAATTCAGTTCAGGTGGAGACATCTCTTTGTCCACAATCTCAGTGTCAATACTTGCCACTTGGGCTCTCCCTAATACTGCAACAATTTTTTTAAAATGCAAGTTATGGTCTCCCTAAACACTTCCAGGGATGCCCCCCTGAGTACCCCTGAAAATTGTAGAGGATGATCTCAAGACAAACAGCAAATTAACAGCAAAAATACCCACTAATTGGAAACAGGAGCGATAGGATAATGGGCAGGGCCTTGTACCTTACGAACCAGGGCTCAAACCCTACACCCTGTATGGTCCCCGAGCACTGCCAGGAGTAATTCCTGAGCACCACAGGGTGTGACCCCAAAAAAGACAAAAAAAATTCTACCAACGCACAAAACAAAAATAAAAGCAGAATTTTATTTTATTTATTTGGTAGTACTTGGGGACCATCTGGTAGATCCGGCCCAGGAATCCTGCATTTAGAGCTTGTGCTCCAGCTTTTTGAGCTGACCTAGCTAGAATTCTACAGTAAGAACTACATCCCCCACTACGGAAGTGTGGAGGCCCAATACTTACATGATGGGCCACGCACATTTCTCTAGGATCCTTCACTGGGATGAAACCACACTCTCAGGTTTTATCCAACTTTTAGCCTGCCCAAAACACAATGTTTTTTTTGGTCTATGAATCTGAGATGTCATGCATAATAGCACTTAGGGCTCCAGAGATTGTCTTCCCTGAGTCCTACTAGCTCACCTTTAGGTGCTCACGAAGACTGGGTAAATGTATTAGGGACATCGACAAGAAAATACCCCCACTCTGCCAGATTGCAGTGGCTTCATCACAGTGACCACAGTCACCTCTACTCCCAAAAAGCAGACCTGAAGGTATCAATGGAAGGAGTAGCCAAGAAATTAAGTAAAATGAATGATAAACCCTAAATATATGTATTGCAAGCCACAATGTGCAAGATAGGGAGAGAGAGAGAGAGAGAGAGAGAGAGAGAGAGACAGACAGACAGACAGACAGACAGACAGACAGACAGAAGAAAAGTGCCTGCCATAGAGGCAAGCTGTGGAAGGAGGGAATGTGGGGGGAGGGAATTGGTGGTGGGAAATGTGTACTGGTGGAGTGATGGGTGCTGGAACACTGTTTGACTGAAACCCAAGTCATGAAGAGATTTGTAAGGGGGCCGGAGCGATAGCACAGTGAGTAGGGTGTTTGCCTTGCACGCAGCCCACCCGAATTCAATCCCCGGCATCCCATATGGTCCCCTGAGCACTGCCAGGAGTAATTCCTGAGAGCAGAGCCAGGAGTAACTAACTCCTGAGCATTGCCCGGTGTGACCCCCCCAAAAGAGAGCTTTGTAAATGTCTATGTCACTGCGGTATAATAAAAGTTTAAAAAAAAAAGAAACTCAGTACAACCAGATAAATTTGCCAAGGGGTACTTACCCCCAAAACAAATTTTGAAGTTTTCAAAAAATACTTAGGTTCCATTAAAATTTTAAAAAAGGCTTGCATGATTAGTTATCACAACATTCAATAATTTAAAAGCAAGTGTACAAAACTGGTACCAAATCACTGGAAATATAAGCTGGAATGTAATTGTATCAAAAGATAGCTTAATGATGACAATTATTACTGGTTTCCTGATTCTTATCACTTTAACATATAAGTTGAGAATACTTCATCTATGTCAGTTATTTGGAGGTTTATAAATTTCATGCCGTTTTTAGCTAAACAACAGCTTAAGGAATAAGGATGTCCTTCCACCTGGATGCAAATCCCAGTTCCGCTATTTACAAGCTATGTCACCTGAATAACTGACTTTTGGCCCAAAACAAAAAAAAAAAAAAAAAACCACAAAAAGGACATAACATGCTTAGAACATATCTGACATCAGAGATACTCCTTTTATTACTATTATAATGTTATTGTTATAGTATTCAATAGACATGTGAAAAGTGTCTATTTGTATGTGCTCATGCAACTACTTCAAAAGATGTACTGACAAATTGGATACCAAGTTTTATATATATAAAGGTACAATTTTCCTTTAGGTATGGAATGGAGATTTCTATTTGATCCCACCTGGATTCAAGAATTTTTTAAAAAGACAATTTCCACAGCAAGTTTAGCAAGTATACCTCTTGCTAAGGTATTTTATTTTATTTTTACAGCCTTGTTTTATATTTTATTTATATAAAGTGTTTTAAAAATGTTATTGAGGTACTACAATTTACAGGATTGTTATTGATCGAGCTCCATGCATAACATGTCCCAAAACTACATCTACCACCAAAGTATCTCCTCTAAACCAGTGTTCCCAAGTCTTCATTTTTTTTGTTTACTTATTTATTAAAAATTTATTCATTTGTTTATTTATTTAAATATTTTATTATACCACCGTGAGATATACAATAACAAAGATGTTCATGTTTGGGTTTTGGTCATACAGTATTCCAGCACCCATCCCTCCACCAGTGCCCATTTCCCACCACCAATGTCCCCTCCACTAGCCTGTTTCTATGGCAGGTTCTTTATCTCTTTTCTCTCTCTCTCTCTTTCTTCCTTCTCTTACACATTGTGGATTGCAATATATACATTTAGAGGTTATCATGTGTATCTTTTTGTTTATATTCAATGCTCAGTTCTAGGCTGGTATTACCACTTTCGACAATGATTAGCACACTGTTCCCTTCTCAGTCTTACCTAAACTCTGACTCCCACACATTTGTGGTAGATTCCACCTTTGACAAGACCTCCTGATCCATGTTTTGCCTGATCTTGAATATTGGTATTATACTATTTATATATGTATTTATCTATTTTCATGATATATATACATCATGCAAATAAATGCAGTCATTCTATATCTATCTTTTTCTTTTTGGCTAATTTCACTCAACATGATCCTCTCCATGTTCATCCATTTATAGGCAATTTTCATAACTTCATTTTTCTTGCTAAGGTATTTTAAACTTATACCTTCAACCCATCTTTTATCCACACGGACACAACTCCTCTGTGGCACATACAATAGAAATAATGATATAAATTCTATCACAGAAGTCAAAAAAAGCCAACTCCCTGCAGAGAGCTGCTGCAGCCTTAGAAGAAGAGCATTTTCTTTTAAGGAAGATTGCCCCACAATGCAGCAGTTATCCTGGGCTTAACCTAAAGCTGGATTGACCGTTTTACCCATTAACTGCTTAGATTTAATGCAGCAGTGTCTTCAGACTAATGTGATTGAGGATTAAAACGAATCTTAACTCTCAACTTAGTTTGCATTTTTTCTAAAAAAGAAGCAGGTCAAATCGGAGAAAGTTCAAGCTTCCCCCATATTCAGCCCTCAGTAAGAGACTTTTTATTTTATTTTTTAATACAAGCTACCCGTGTCGTATTTGATATGCCAAATACCAGTAACTGTTATAGACCTCATTCCCATGACCTGATGGAATGGTTTGAGGCTCTTTATGTTCCTGGAGCAAGCAGGTGCCCTTGGGCTCTACTTGCATGAGACAGGACATATGGAGATGTTACTGGTGCCTGCTCTAGCAAATCGATGATGAACGGGAAGACAGTGATACAGTGAATATTTTATTATACCAGCGTGAGATATACAATTACAAGATGTTCATGTTTCAGTCATACAGTGTTCCAGCACCCATTCCTCCACCAGTGCCCATTTCCCATCACCAATGTCCCCAATTCCCTCCTCCCTCCCCCAGCCTGCCTCTATGGCAGGATCTTTACCTCTTTTCTCTCTCTCTTTCTCAGTAAGAGACTATTTTAGAAGAGTTTAATTCTCAAAATCAAAAGTGTTACCACCATAAGGGAAGGTAGTCTAAACCCCAGAGTTTGCCATGAGCATGGCAGAGGGGTGGGCTTGAATTGTGTCAGAGTCCACTTGAATCAGCATGGGCTTAGAAGTGAGGCCACTGGCTTGACTCTCATCTTCCTTACTAATGTGTATGACCTGAAGCGGTCACTTAGCTGCCCATGTCTCAGTTTTTCTCATACAAATCATTAGAGAAATGAAGGTATCAACGACCTCAGGTGTTTTAGAGGACTATGAATAAATACTGGGTCTTGTGGCTAGTTGATGCCTCAAAAATGTGATCTATAATCTTCCACTGCTAGGTTCTGGGGCAAAGAGAACTGCCCTACGAGTCAAAGATGCAACAACAGACTCTGCTCTCGGTCTGCCCGGGTTCCAGAACCATCTCCGCACCTGCACTGCCTGTGTCTCCTCAGGGTCTTTGAAGACCCGGTACCAACTGAACAAAATTACTAAAAAGATGACGGAAGCTAAGAAACCACATAATAAGACTTAAGACTTAAAGAGAAATCAGGGTGGACCTCGCAGAACAGAGACCCGACAGCAAAGCCTCCCCAATCATAAATAAAGATACCCCAAAGGGAAGGTTCCTGCTGATCATTCAAGTCATCCTCAGGTCTCAGCTAGACCCCTCTCAGGTGGTCTGGAATCCACATATGTCAGGAAGGAAGTGCACCAGAGGACAAACAGGAACTGTGTGGCAACAGGTGAGAGGAAGAGCTAGATCACCATCATTTTAGCAAGCACTTTCTGAGCCCTCTCAGCTGACTTTCTGTTTTATTTCTGCATTGGGCACTGGGCTCAGATGGGGGGGGGGGGGTCATCAGTATTACCCCAGGACACACCTACCAGCCTAACAAGTGGGAACATGGCAAGGCCCGAGTTGTGTGTGCAGAGTTCCTGGCACTCTACCTCTTGGAAAAACTATAGGCCATTCCCTCTCTCTCAGTTGCTCTTCTATCCAGCCCTCGACACCCCTCGATCCCCATCACCACCTACTTGTTCTTTCTGTTCATTTCTTGAGCTCCTTTTCCCTCCCATCACTCGCCCGTCTGGGCGTTCAAATCCTCTTTGAACACAAGAGAGGCTCAGAAAAGAAACGACGCATACGCAGTTGGGGAAAGTCAACTAATGTGGGCGCTGTGTGGCCATCCTGGCAACCCCAATAGTGCATGCAGGCCCAGGCTGACCTTCAGAGCCAGCATGGAGGTCACAGGGATAATTTTCTCATTACAAAAGCCAGTTTCTGAAACTGATAGTCACAGCTCATAATTATATAGTGCTTTGGAGCTTGCAGAGAAACTCTCACACACATTATCTGATTTAATCCCTCACAACAGGCCTTTGACAGACTATTACAATCTCCAATTTGCTAATGAGGAAATGGGGACCAAAGGAGAGAGAACTCCCTTGAAGGTGTGTCCTGGCCAGGGGTCAAGGGCTGGAGTCTATCATTGTCTCTAATGATCTCTAATAGTTCATCACAACCCTCTCCCTTCAGTCTTCTTTGTACTAAATACTATGAAAAGCTCAGAGCCATACACCTGTCCTCTCTTTATCGATACCTACTTTTTTTCTCTTGTTCACAGATTAGGATCTTAATAATAGGTAATTCAGTGTGAAAATCAGAAGACCACAATCATAATTGCTGAAATATGAGTCAGATTTCTAAACAATGGATCTCTTAGGTTCACTTTAGCTAGCAGATCACTACATCCTGTCCTAAAAGCTAGCAGATCACTACATCCTGTCCTAACAGCAACGTTCTTTTCCCTCCAGCAATCCCGGCTTCCTCCTCACCTCTGGGGACGGGGACACCTCTCTGACACTTGGCACATCTCACCAGCCAGTGTTGGCAATGCTGGATGCTATCAATAGTGCAAGTTTGAAAAGAAGTTCCCAGGGTGAGTGAGGGTTAGGCCCTGATGATCTACAAACTACACAGAACAAATGAAACATCAGAAGGAAATACAGTCAGGCTCAATGTTGAGAAGAGAAAACTGCTGCCTATGTGTGAATGCGCAGGAACACAGAGTCACAGTTATCAAATCCTAATCAGCAAAATGAGACAAGCTGAAAGGCAACTAAAAAAAACAAAGAAAGATAAGGATGTCTCTGCTCCATGATAAAGGAAAGCTCACAGATGCATCTAGCTTTCATCATCAAAAGTAGATAACATCAACATCAACAGAGGAAAGGGAAACAAACAGGGGTGAAGAACAGTACTAGCCATGCTATGCTATCTGATTATACTTTTGCCAAATTCAAGGATGAAAATGAAACTAAATCCTCTTTTTAAAAAAATTCCATGGAACTGAAATAAATTAACATCAATTATAACCTCTTGGCCTCGAATCAAGTTGAATTAGTAGATTTAGAATCTCAGGTTTGGCCCTAGCACTCGCCTTTACTTCTATCTTTGTCAGCCTGGAGAAGGCAGCCTGGAAGGCAAGTCACCTTCCCACTGGGGACTGGCTATCATGAGTCTTTGCTTGGAAAAGCCCCTTATTTATCAGTGAACAGAGCTAGCCTTAATGACACTTACATACTGCTACTAGAATCAAACTATTAAAAGCACAACTTCAGACTTGAGCAAGTGGGAAATGAGAATGAAGTAGATAAGTTTTAAAGCATCTCTACTGACGTTTTCAAGTAGCAAATGTTGCCCTGATTTCATTTTCCAACTCCTGTCCTTCCCTGCATGACAGGCTTCCTGTGGTGCCCCAGAAAGTGAACATATTGTTCGAACTGGCAAATTGCTCAATGATAAAGAGGAAGATTGTTGAGATGGGTGTGACCAAACTCACTCTGGTCACACAAGTCAAGATATTCACAAGAAACTACTAAAGGGAATGAATGGCTTTCTTTTTTTTTTTTTTTTACAATTAGAAAGATGTTCATATTTGGGTTTTGGTCATATAGTGTTCCAGCACCCATCCCTCCACCAGTGCCCATCTCCCACCACCAAAGTCCCCAGTTCCCTCTCCCTCCCCCCAGCCCACCTCCATGGCAGGTTCTTTATTTCTTTCCCTTTCTCTCTATCTCTTTCTCTTTTCCTTCCCTTCCAGATTGCAGATTACAGAACTAAGAGAGGAGACAGCTGCAGGTCAGGCTGGACTGGGCAAGGTCCTTCCCTTCTCCCCCCCACCACCTGTCTACGGCCATACCACCCTGAATGTGCCTGATCTCTTCTGATCTCAGAAGCTAAGGAGCGTTGGGCGGTTAGTACTTGGATGGGGAGACCCACCACCACTATGAAAGAAAAAAAAAATCTTCAAAATTTTCTCTTGTAGAGCACTTTTCCAGTTGGGGGCACTTAAAATAAAAAAGTCCTCTTGCAAATGAGCACCAGGCTCCCAAATTCTTGTCTTAAGGAAAATATTGAAACAAACAAAAGTGCTGCATATTTAGACTTAGAAATGTTGACCCAAAAGACACATTTACATGGCTGTGGAAATAGCTCAGGGGCCAGAAAGCATGCACCCCGCTTGCACTGGGCCCCGGGTTCAAGTTCCCAGCATGAGACACAGTCAATGAGCATTACTGAGTAAATCTTTGAATTAAATCTTTGGTGACCTCCAGTGCCACTGGGAGGCCCACTCCCAACCACAACAACAAATTTGTTTTATGGTGGTCACTGTTAAGTGTCCTGATTTTGTTCCTACTTGAATTGTCTTTCTGGCTGCGTTCTTAACTTTCCATACCTGAATTTCCGGGTTTATAAAATTGGTGCTGCAAGAGGAGATTGCAAAAGTCTGCCTTAGTCTGATAACTGCTCTGATCAAAATAAATCCAGAGACAAAGGCCAGAGAGCCAGAGGCCACAACCTATTCAGTGTTTCCATTAAGCCCAAACCCTACCTCTGAGAATTCAAAAACAAAGTGCCACAAGGAGAATTCTTCACCATAAAATGCTTGAAAATTAATAGAACAATTCATCTATATAGTGACCCTACCAAGACCACCGATCCACTTTGGTGGGACTCACTCTGGTGGGATCCTCTTTGGTACGAGACTTGGGCCCTTGTGCATGGTCTAAGTTCTGACCAGAGCTAAAGGTCTTCCATTATATTGGATTATGGTAGTAGAGCTTGTTCTACTATGAAAACCTTTGGAACTGCGCTGGACTCGTGAGTTTTCATCCGTTTCCGGTGGCCTCGGACCTTTTCCCCCTACCTGTTTGGCATGGCTACTGACGGCAGTGTTCTCGCCTTTTCCACATCCGGACTCCCCTCTCGTCAGAACTCCACCCAGCAGAAGAGCTGATCGCTGATCGCGGGCGCTTGGTTCATCATTAAATGCTCGAGATCAGAGGTGACTACATAGTATGCCACCCACACGGCAGAGCCTGGCAAGCTACCTGTGTAATATTTGATATGCCAAATACCAATAACAATTATAGACCTCATTCCCATGACCTGATGGAATAGTTTGAGGCTCTTTATGTTCCTGGAGCAAGCAGATGCCCTTGGGCTCTACTAGCATGAGACAGAACATATGGAGATGTTAGTGGCGCCTGCTCGAGCAAATCGATGATGAACGGGAAGACAGTGATACCATGACCACCAAAACAAAGACAGAAACAACCAACCAACCAAACTCTTTCCCAAAGTGTACCCAAATCGGTCAAGGAATAAGATGGCTCCAGAAAAGGGGTAAAAGAGAGTGCCACGTTTTCATATCGTTCAATGCGGTCCCTATAAGGATACCCATGACATTCTTCAAAGAAATTATCAAACACTCCTGAAATTTGTATGGAATAATACCCCACGAATAGCTAAAGCAATCCTTGGGGGAAAAGATGGGAGGAATCACCTTCCCCAACTTCAAACTGTACTATAAAGCAATAATTAAAGCAGCATGGTATTGGAATAAAGACAGTGTGACTTAGAATAACAAGACGAGACCTGTAGACCTATGAAAAGAACTGAATATCCTGGACTGAATATCTCTGACGCTCAAACATGATCACTTAATCTTAGATAAAGGACAAAAAATATTTTGTACCAGATAAATCCACAAACATCAATAGCCAAACTGAAATATGCTGAAATCCCCAAAGAAAGAGACAGAAAGACAGCTGAATAAGCAGAGCACTAGGGATTCTTAGAGTAGTAATAATACTCTGCATAATGCCACAAAGATGGATGCTTGTCCCTCTACATTTTTCAAGACCCACAGAGCATAAAGCATGAAGAGTGAACCTGAATATCAATGAAGGACCCAGGTGAAAAGGCCATGTCTGTATAAATGCACCAGTTTTGCGTGCATGCAGGAGAAAGAGAGAAAGAGAGAGAAAGTGCCAGTCAGAAAGAGAGAGAGAGAGAGAGAGAGAGAGAGAGAGAGAGAGAGAGAGAGAAAGTGCCAGTCATAGAGGCAGGTTGTGGGGGCTGGGTTGGAGGGAAAAGGGGAACATTGACGTTGGGAAATGTGCAGTGGTGGAAGATGGCTGTTGGAACACTATGACTGAAACCCAATCACAAATAGCTTTGTAGTGGTCTATTGCACAATGATTCAATAAAATATCAATTTAAATAATTTGTTTTTTTTTTAATTCACCAGTTGGGATAAAAGTGCGACTCTTGAGTGGGGGATGGGTTTACAATGAGGAAGGCCTGTGGGAGGAAATAGATGTGGGCTTTCTAAATCTCCAATTTTGCTGTGAGCCTAAAATGTTGATAAAAATACAAAATATCTTTTAAAGAACTATCTTAAGATCTCGTCTCTCCTTGATTTTTTTCCCCCCAAACTCTGGCTTTCTCCTTGAGGAAGTTATTCTCACATGATTAGTGTGGACCATCATTCTAGCTGGGGCATTCAATCAACACCATTTCCGATCATTTACTGGAGCTTCGGACTGGTGGGGATGGTGGAGGGAGCACATCTTCTTTACTTCCTTGCTAACCATACTGGCCCTATGACACCCATGAACACTCAGGAAAAACAAACCAGGTAGTACATCTTAATGTAAAACATGCAAGTAAATAGCAAACCATAGTATCTTGGACATGTATTGGAAAAGCTGTCATCATGCAAAATGAGACTATTGGGCTACCTGGGGCTGCCGAACTCCCTTCCTCAGCCTCTATTCCTTGGCGTGATGGTTCTGGGTATGCCCCCATGTCGTGAGTACTCAGGTAGGTTTTTCTTAATGAAGGCATTCTTGCTCTCTCCACCCAGGAGTTCCTGCTCCCCTCTCACCAAGTGAGAAACCAGGAACAGCCCGTAGAAGAGCCCATTCCTTCTTTCACATGCAGCATGAGCTGACTGCCTCAGTTTACCCTTCACAAGAAGGTGTAGAAGCCTACTTCCTCAGTTGACTTAAGTTGGCTGGGTGTAGGAAGAAAGGAGATGAAACTTCAGAGCTGCAGACAGGTCCTGGGGGAAAATGCTGGCAGGCCAGGGGAGAGCTATCTAGGAAAGCATTTTCCAAAGACCAAGGGGTGGGGTGTGGGGGGAAACAGGTCTTAGGATCATTATAGTCCAAGTCACATAGATTCTTCTAGCAGTACAGACTAAGTTATTATAATCTTCTTTTGAGAGAGGGAGAAGAATGGAGTCAGCCTCCCAAGCAGTGTTCAGGAAGCCCCCATAGACTGGCCCATCAGGCTGGGGGGTTCACGCAAAGGGCCCTTTGTGGACATGGTCCTACTCAAGCCCTGCCAGGGATTACCTGACCACTGTGATGGAGCTCAGGAGTCGCCAGTTACACTCAGTGACGTTCAGGAGATTAATCAGGTTGACTGCATACAAGACACACACTTTAACCATGTACTATCTCTCAGACCCCTCTAGTCTTTGACGACTTTTTGGCAACTCTATTCATCCTTGTCTGTTGTCAGAGCTCCCTAGTGTCTTTCTACTTCATGAATTTATAGATTACATTGGACTTTGGAGGTCCAAGAGACAAATAATGCTCAAATGCTACGAACTAGTCTCTTTTTCGACCACAGAAAGCTGACGCACCTAGAGTTGAGAAATGAATTTTTTCCTGGAAAATTGGATTGTGTACAGTGAAGGAGGCACTCCTGAGAATCGTAATTTGAACTGTAAATTGTAACTCTGGGAAGTTTCCTCTTTAAAGCAGCTTTCTTCCCGAGGGAGGCCAGAGGAGGGGGAGAAGATGTGTATCAGTTCTAGTATCTGGAACCTTCTTCCTTTTATAGGAAGCTTACAAGCCCACCAGTACTGAGGCCTGTTCAAAGGGCTACATCCCCATGAGTAATTATCTCCATTTGGTAAAGATGTTTGCATATCAAAGAGTTCCTTTGGGAGGGTTTCAGCAATTTTAAATGAAGCTGTAAGTAGTCTGTTGTTCTCAGTTTCTCCCAGGTCAAGAAGCTGGATCTGTGGGGGCTACAGGAAGTGACGTCATTATTCATTATAAAGTTTATAAGGTCTTTTTTTCCCCTTGGTTTGAGGTATTGGGTAGAAAAGAAGAAAAGTAACAAAGGATGGACTCCCCGGGCCTCCCCCTCCAGCTCTCCATTCTCCACTCCCAGCCCCCCCCCTCACCACCAGGATTTGGCCTCTATTGTCCTAGAATTTCAATACTGCTCAGAAAATGAAAAGCCTTTGAATGCCTTAAGGGGGTGGAGAGCAAAAGAGCATCTCCCTTCTCTGGGTCAACTCAAGATTCCTTTCATTTTGGCAGAATCCTCTGTTATAGACCCTGCTTCACAAAGGCCCAAGTTCCTGTTCCTGGAAGGGGGCTGGGCTGGGGTAGAGAGTGGAGGGAGGGTTTCAATTAAAGGCTAATAGCCCTTTGTGTTTGAGCTCTCTGTAGCATTGCTTAAGTTTCTCAGACCTCACTGTGAGCCTGGACAAATCATGTGAAGTCAGAGTCATCTGTCCCAATTTCTGGGGGGAAAAAAATTGGTTTATTCATTTTTTTGACCCAGATCATTAGAAAGAAAACAACCATTTTCTGTGAAGCAGGCTGTTTTGAAAGTAATATCAGCCCAACTTTTCGAACAGAGCCGGTGGAGTGGAAGACCCAGAAAGAAGGGAAGTAGGGTACTCCGGCTCTTAAACAGCGCTGGTGGAGTGGAGGACCAGAAAGGAGGAAAATGATGTACCAAATCTGGCACTGCTCCAGCTTGGGCAGATTCTTCTCAGTCCAGACCAAGCTAACAGCTCGTTCCTGATCAACGCTGGTTTCCCATCGGGCCCTGCGGGATCACTCTGATTCCCTCCCTCTGCCTTCCCGAGGAGGGTGCAGCTCTCTGTGGGTTTCTTCTCTGGCAACAAAGGGCCACCCCTATGGCAGGGCTTGGAATTTTCACATGCTCCTGTGAATCCTCTTCCAGCTCCCTTCTCCTTCCCAAGTGTCTGTAGACAGAGCGTTTGAGCCACATAGCACTGACCAATCAACAGAGCAGAGGGACATCACAGCCACCTCGCTGCACCCAGGCCCAAACCCTAGGGAAGCCAGGAGAGAGAGCAAGAGGCCTTTTTTTTTTTTTTTTTTTTTTTTTTTTTTTTTTGCTTTTTGGGTCCCACCTGGCGACACTCAGGGGTTACTCCTGGCTCTGCACTCAGGAACTACTCCTGGTGGTGCTCGGGAGACCATATGGAATGCTGGGAATCGAACCCAGGTCGGCTGAGTGTGAGGCAAACACCCTACCAGCTGGACTATCGCTCTGGCCCGCAAGAGGCTTTCTTGACAGACAGCAGGACACACCAAAACTGAGTCAGTGGAGGCCCAAGATTCTGGGTGGCCAACCACAGATAAGCACCTAAGACTCCAGCATGGCACTCTCAATCAGAACTTCGGGCTGAATCTCCCTGTGTATGTACAATTTAATGAACTGGCTGCAAAGGGAGTTTTTTTGACTGTAAAACACTGTAAGATGCTCATTTACAATCTCCTTCGCAACCACCCCATTTCCATTTCTCCCATTTACCAATAGTTAATTGTCACAAGATGGCAGGAGTCAAGTAGAATTTCTATAGATGTTTGATGATGGAATGGGAAGAAAATGTAACTCAGGGACATGAATATATACCAACACCAAGAGACTTGTTCAGATGGAGTCAACACCAAGAAGACTGACACTAGTTAGGCAGTTTAGTGGAGAGAAAGACAGGGTCTAAGATTTGGCTCTGTGGCCTCAGGCAAATTTCCTAAACATCTGTAAAATGCCTCATTTATGACATTTCCCCCAAGATTCAAACCGTGTAAATAAAGTACTAAAACTACTTAAAGGTAAGTGTATCAACCACACTCAGTAAGCCCTTTTCCTGAACTTCTTTGCACAGGGCTGTTACATTTCAGAGAAATCTGAAAAGTAAGCAATAAATTGTTTGATTTTTTTTTTTTTTTTTGCTTTTTTTGGGTCACACCCAGCAATGCTCAGGGGGTTTCTCCTAGCACTGCACTCAGGAATTACTCCTGGTGGTGCTCGGGGAACCATATGGGATGCCGGGGATCGAATCCGGGCCAGCCTGGGCTGGCGCGTGCAAGGCAACGCATGCAAGCGTGCAAGCCCTACCCGCTGGGCTATCACTCTGACTCCATAAATTGGTTCTTTCTTCTCTGTCTCTCTGTCTCTTTGTCTCTCTCTGTCTCTCTCTCTCTCTCTCTCTCTCTCTCTCTCTCTCTCTCTCTCTCTCTCTCTTTTGTCAGGACCACACCCTGGGGTGTTTAGGACTTTCCTGGTTCTGTGCTCAAGGATCACTTCTGATAATGCTTGGGGGACAATATATGGTGGCCTGGATCAAATTGGTCTAGACCATGAACACGAATTGGTTTTTTAAAATCAAAAGGTCATCTGAAACCAAAAATTTGGAGTCGCAATTTTCTTTAATTTGTGTCATGAAGTGAAGATCCCATATTTGGCTATTGCCTCTTCGTCCCCTGGGTTGACATCACTGAACAGAAGTAAATTAAGTTAAAAAAAAAAGTGAAGGGAGCAGAGCAATAGCACAGTGGGTAGGACATTTGCCTTGCACACAGCTGACCCAGGTTCAATCCCGACATCCCAAATGGTCCCCCCAGCACCACCAGGAGAAATTCCTGTGTGCAGAGCCAGGAGGAAACTCTGAGCATCGCTCAGTGTGACCAAAAAACAAAAACAAAAACAAAATAAAACAAGTGGAAAATGAGGCAGTCCTTCATACCAAACACAGCCTGATTTGTAGGAGCCCAGTCTGCCTTCCTGCCTTCCTTCCTTGTTTCCCCTTCTTCCTTCCTTTTCTCCCTCTCTTTTTTTTTCTTTCAGAACAAATCATCACAGTTTACAGCAGTGCTCCCATCAAAGGCTGAAAACAGAAACAACCCAACTGCTGTACCAGATCTAGATAGTGAAGTCGGTGGGGCCGATATAAATTTGGGGAGAAGAATCCTAGTAAACTCTTCAGCGGAAGGTCCAGACACCAGCCTGCTCTCCACTTCCCCTCGACTCCATAAACAGAATCCATTTTACCTTTATCAACAAAGAGCAGGTGAAAGAAAATTAGGTCTATTAAAATCCTGAGACTTACATTTGAATTAAGTTAAAGGGAAATCAGTGAAAATGAATTTCCCTTATCACAGACTTTATGAGCTCAACAATTTAAAGAAGAAAATAATTTCTACTCAGAACATCCAAGGAAGTGTTTAAACTTAGAGAAACCGATGACAACAGAAAAAAAAATGCTCTTTCTGATCTTGCTCTCCTTATCTCTAGGACTTTCTCCAACTCAGCTGGTTTATCTGATTGCTTGCTGCAGACCAAAGGGCATCTCAAAGAAAGAGAGAGAGAGAGAGAGAGAGAGAGAGAGAGAAAGAGAGAGAGAGAGGTGACAATGTCAATGAAAGGCCCATTCCCACACTTTTTGAAACTTTCTGTTTGAAGTGTACAGAAGCTCCTAGGAGTAAATTTTTAGCACCAGAAAAGAAAGTTCAGCCTCTCTAAAATACTTATTCATTGGTAGTCAAACTTTTCTTTGAAAAAAATAATAAATCTGCAACATAGAGTCTACCGTGGAGTCCAGCTTGCCTTGTATATGTCATGTCCAAAGCCACGAGAGAAGAAAAGTGTTGGAGGCTTAGCTACACTCAAGTGTTCTATTTTATTTGAGCGGGCTCCATAATTTTCATGTTCTATTTGAACTTTTTTGGCAGATTATGCTGCCTGACTGGTAAGTCTTAAAATTTCCTGCAATTCTTCATGCGATTTACACAAAACATACTCCCTCCCTGCAAACTTAGTTTAACAAGAGAACAAAACTGTATATACCAAGAAAATCAAATAACTGAATGACAAGAGAGAGAGCTGGTAAGAATTACAAGTGAGATTAGTCTTTTACCCTATGTTAGCCTGAGTGAAAAAACTAACACTCTTTTTAATGTATTTCTAATAGCAAAACATTGGTTGAATTTTATTGCCCTTCATGTTTGTTTGTATATGTTTAAAGTGTAACTTTTAAATGATTTTTTTTCTTTAAAAGAAATAAAAATAGCAAAAATACCAGGCAAAGAAAACACTTGCATACTATTTGTATCTATCAAATGAATGCACAAATGAATAGGAGACAACTCAGCAATACTACAAGTTAATGAGAAATATCACAGCGGGCAGAGCATTTGCTTTGCACATGGCCAACCCAGGTTCGATCCCTGGCATTCCATATGGTCCCCTGAGCACCACCAGGAGTAATTCCTGAGTACTGAGCCAGGAGTAAGCCCTGAGCATCACGAGGAAGGAAGGAAGGAAGGAAGGAAGGAAGGAAGGAAGGAAGGAAGGAAGGAAGGAAGGAAGGAAGGAAGGAAGGAAGGAAGGAAGGAAGGAAGGAAGGAAGGAAGGAAGGAAGGAAGGAAGGAAGGAAGGAAGGAAGGAAGGAAGGAAGGAAGGAAGGAAGGAAGGAAGGAAGGAAGGAAGGAAGGAAGGAAGGAAGGAAGGAAGGAAGGAAGGAAGGAAGGAAGGAAGGAAGGAAAGAAAGAAAGAAAGAAAGAAAGAAAGAAAGAAAGAAAGAAAGAAAGAAAGAAAGAAAGAAAGAAAGAAAGAAAGAAAGAAAGAAAGAAAGAAAGAAAGAAAGAAAGAAAGAAAGAAAGAAAGAAAGAAAGAAAGAAAGAAAGAAAGAAATCTAATAACCAAAGGCCACTGGGCAAATATGTGAAGTGAATTGGATATAGACTTTAATAATAATAAGTTACCTTTTGGGTCAGGCTTGAAAATAGTGTTGATCTCAGTATCCCAATGCTCAAAGATGCTTATTCTAGAGTCACACTGATATTCCATCATATATAAAACTTTAAACTGAAACAATGGCAAAGACCAATACATGAACTGGTCTTAAACTTGAGTGAATACCAAGTAAAAGGAGAGAAGTGAACGAGAGGGCATTGAGCTGAATGAAGTCAGAGGGTTAGTTACAGTGATCTTTCTCATCTGTGAGACATGAAAAAGCAGTAAGGGAACAACCAATACCCAAAGGCAACAGAATCTGAGCATCAGCTTCAAAACTGAACTTCCTTGGTGAGAAGATGGGGAAGTGGGAAGGATACTTAAGACCCTTGTGGAAGAAAGTAAGCACCCTGACAGTGGGTGCAGTACTGAAACAATGCATGCATCAAACTATCGCCAACAATACTGTAAGTTATAGCACCTCAATGCAAACATATGGGTGAAATTCTTCACAAGCAGAAAACACATACATACATTCAATAAAATCAGTGTTCCTTCTTTCACCTGCAGGGTATGGCGGACCCCAAACACAACTCACTAGCCAACTTCAGATGCTCTACCTACAGTAGCTGGTAATGAAGACTCCACTCAAATAAATTATTATTATACTAATGAGGAAAAATATAGTTCTAATTAGCATGTTACATTAGTTGTTATTTTCCTTCTTACTTTGCTTTAACTATTACTACAATGTTTGGTTTCTCAGCATCCAATAAGCGAATCGTGAGTAATAAGAGGACTAGAGAGGCCAATGTAATGTTCAAGGAGGGATCGTGATGGAGCAGGTGGAATGGGTAGGCGGCAACTCTTACTGTCTAGTAGCAGACTACATTGAAAGAAAGTCCAAAGAAGTTGCACACCGAGTAAATGTATTGGTTGTGTTCATGGTTCAAGATAACTCAGTTGAAGAAGCGCCCTGAAGTTGTGCTATAAAGTTTCCTTGTCCCAATCCTAATAGTAGTTAGCAATAAGGAAGTCAGACCAAAAAAATCCCATTTATAAGAAAGAGAAGTCCATGATTTGGTCACCTAGCCTAGAGTAAAAACAGTTTTGAGGCAGTGAGAATTAAGTTCAGAAAGACAAACTGAAAAGCAAATGAATTACTCCCTATCCATCCCGCCATTTCTTCTAACATCTACTTGTCCATCCTTCAAAAAATCTACTCTAGAAACCTTTATGGCCTTTCCTCACAGTAAAATGATACTGAAACTCCCTAGCAAGGTGGCTATTTGCAGGTGGATACAAAGAAATCCTTAAAATTCCACCAAAAAGCCCTTTAGAAAAAATAAATCAATAGAGTAAAGCAGCAAGCAATAAAACAATCTTTACACAAAAATCATTTGTATTTGCAAATAAATGAAGAGAAAAAATTGTTTTAATTTACAATTGTGCCCACAAACATCAACTTATAAAAAGAGATACAAGAATAACACACTGAACACTATTATCACTATTAAAATAAATAAAAGATCAAAAATTGAGAAAATACTTGATTCAAGACTTGGAAGAATTAACATCATTAAAATGACCATCCTACACAAATTCAATGTGGCTCTATCAAATTTTGAATAACACTCTTCAAGGATATAAAACAAATACTACTAATTTTTTATTCCAGAAAACTCTCTGTACAGACAGAAGGCAAGCACTCTCTGACTTCAATGGTAGTTTAAAAATATAATAATAATAAATTATTATTATAGAATAAAAGCAGACTCTTAAAGAAGTGAAACTAGAACTTACAAGTAAAACTCAAAAGTATGAACAGTTAATTTGCTGTTCATACAGTAACTTATGGACAAATGCTATATTCATTAAGTGAAGGAAGAAAGGCCTCATCAACAAACAGTGCTGGGAAAACTGGAAAAGAAATAAAACCTCTATCCCATTAAAAAATGGTTAATTCAAAATTGTTAAATACCTTGATATTAAACCCAAATCCATAAAAAGAAAAGCACAGGCAGAACTGTATATGATTCTGACTTCAGATATATCTCCAATGATTTGACTCAGTAGAAAAAGCAAACAAAAGCAACATTAAATAAATGAAATTATATCAAAGCAAAAGTTTCTCCACTGCAAAAGAAAAAAAAACTAGAGCCAAATGAAAAGACACGCTAAAAGGGAAAAAGCTTTTGCAGACCTTATAATGACCACACACTAAAATTAAAGATATATCAAGCACTTAGTAAACTCAATAACAACAAAAGCCATATAACTTCATCAAAAATGGTCTGAGATAAACAGATATTTCCTCAAAGCTGACCAATGGGCATATAAAAAGAGTTAACTGATTATCAGTGAAACATAAGCTAAGGGGGCTGGAGTGATAGTGCAGTGGGTAGGGCATTTGCCTTGCATGCAGCCAACCCAGATTTGATCCTCAGCATCCCATATGGTCCCCTGAGCACTGCCAGGAATAATTCCTGAGTGTAGAGCCAGGAGTAACCCCTCAGCATTAGGGTGTGACCCAAAAAGAAAAAAAGGAAAAGGAAAAGAAACATAAACTAAGATGAGTTACAGCTTCACAGCAGTAGAAAGACACAGCAAAAAAGAACAGAAATAGCAATAACAGAGATAGAGAGAATAAGAAACCTTTACCCACAGTTGGTGAGAATATTGCCTGGCTCAGCTCTATGGAAACATGGAACCTCTCACAGAGAGATTAAAGCAGAACTATCACTTGATCACTTGATCACTTCACTTGAATCCGTTATTCATCAATTTGCTCTAGCGGGCGCCAGTAACATTTCCATTGGACCCTATCACGTGCCAATGTAGCCCAATGGCATCTGGTTGATTCAGGAATATGAAGAGCCTCAAATCGTTCCTTCAGGGTCTTGACAAGGAAGTCTGACCATCTTGTAGGTAGGCGGCCACATGATCTTTTGACATCCTGTAGGATCCAGTTGGTAACGGCTCTAGTCCAGCGGTTGTCTCTAAATCGCATTACATGTCCAGCCCATCTGATTTTCGATGCCTTGGCAAACGAGACAGCATCCCTGATTCTGGAACAGTTACAGAGGTCAGAACTCCGGATTCCTTCTCTCACTTGAGTGAGGCGTGATATTCCAAATAGCTCTTTCGATTCCTCTCTGGGAGACTGGAATAGCATTCTCAACCTGCTTTCGTAGGGCCCAGGTTTCTGAGGCGTATGTTAATGCAGGGAGAACGGTGGAGTCAAAGAGATGTGCCCAGAGCTGGAGGTTCTTTGTCCTTTTAGCTATTTCTTCGACGCCTTTGAAGGCATTCCATGCCGCTCTCTTGCTCCTGCGCAGCTCAGGTTTTAGGTCGTTCATCATGTTGATTTCTCGACCTAGGTACACATAACTGCTGCATTCAGAGATGTTTGTTCCATTGAGAGTGAATGGGGCCTCTGGAACTAGTTCATTTTTCATAAACATGGTTTTCTTTAGATTCAGATGTAGACCTATCTTTCCACATTCTCGGTCGAAGTCAGCCAGCATTGTGCCGCTTGGCTAATGTTTGGTGTTATTAGAACAATGTCATCAGCAAAGCGGAGGTGGTGTAGTTGCCAACCATCTATCTTCACTCCCATTCCTTCCCATTCTAATTGTTGCATGATGTTCTTGAGGGTGGCACTGAAGAGTTTTGATGAAATGGTATCACCCTGTCAAACCCCTCTTTTAACATCAAGGACCACTTCTTTGTAGAATGGTGAGATTCAGTTCAAAGCAGAACTATAGAACTACTATATAGAACAGCAACCCTACTGCTTGGCATCTATTCCAAGAACAAAAAAAATTCAAAAGATGTATGCACACCATGCTTATTGCAGTACTAGTTGCATTGTTTAAAATATGGAAACTACCTAAATATCCAGAGCTAGATAAGTAAAAACATAAAATTATGATGCAGGCTTGGTCTTCAAGCCCAAGTTCTCACTTGAACAGGTACTGTCGCTCTTGTGCAGTGCCTTGTGCACTGTATCTTGTGCAGCTTTTTTCCACTTTGGACAGAGCTAAACTAAAGGCAGAGTGCCTCTCTGAAATCCTGAGTGTTCACAGATTGACACCATTAATTTACTCTTTTCCCAAATGAATCCACTTTCGAATGTCAGGGTCTCAGACTGGGAATACAGCTCTAAGCCCATGAGCAAACACTACCTCATTGAGAGAACAAGAGATGCACTCAATGTAGCCCTATTAGCATGTTTAGGAAATTAATCAAATTCAAACCTCTCTAAGGACAGTTTTGCACATAGATTAACTTGTCACTTAGAGGACAGTGATAGGAGAGGAGTAAACTGAACGTGGAAAATGCCCTGAAACTGAGCATTAACTACCTGCATGAGCTTCTCCTGACTCTAGAAATGAAAGATTTCTTTATGAAACAAAGTTGATGTCTACCCAAAGAAGGAACCACCTTCCTGGTTTGCCTTTCCTTCTGACGAGAAGTGGTTCTCTTTTTCAGAACAGAAATGGAGTCTGATAAATATCAAAGACTACAGAACAGGTCTGCAGAGAGCAAAGCCTGGGGCCTCCGCTATTCAGCTTGATGGACTTAACAGAGATTCTAAGAAAAGCGCCTTGCCACTAAGCTTCACAAGTGCCACAGATTCCCCTGTGAGGTCCATCTACATGTCTAGGATTGAGACCAACAGGAGACTACATGAGTCTCTATTTTCCAAGCCTAGGTAGCTTGGTAGATAAGTGCAATGGTAAATATAATATTCTGCTCTGCATTCGGTTGGCAACTCACTTAGGCCCCAGAAACCTTGTTAATCCCAAATGTTTTGCCTAACCTACTTAAAAATGGGTATTGTCTCTATATAGATCTACAAAAAACATAGATTTTACTAAGTATAAATGTAGTTAGCTGGCATAACAGGTCTGCGTGTGATCTTCAAAGCCACATGTCTCTAAACATGGACCACTCTAATGTTTAAAGTTCAGGGGACCGGAGCGATAGCACAGCGGGTAGGGCGTTTGCCTTGTACGCAGCCAAACCGGTTCGATCCCCGACATCCCATATGGTCCCCTGAGCACTGCCAGGAGTGATTTCTGAGTGAAGAATCAGGAGTAACCCCTGAGCATTGCCAGGTGTGACCCAAAAAGCAAAATAAATAAATACATACATACATGAGTAAATAAATAAATAAATAAATAATAAAGTTCTAGCAAGTAAAAAAAAAAAAAAGAGGGGTCCTCTTATTATTGTAGAAAACCCAGGTGCAGGGCTGGAGCCATAGCACAGCGGGAGGGTGTTGACTGGCACACGCCAACCTGGGTTCGATCCCCGCATCCTATATGGTCCCCTGAGCATCGCCTGGAGTAATTCCTGAGTGTGGAACCAGGAGGAAGCACTGAGCATCGCCAGGTGTGACCCAAAGAGAGAAAAAAAAAAAAAAACCATTTGCTTCCTTTCTTCAGCTATGACTCTCTCTTCCTTGTCCAGAATGAGGTGAACTGTAAGATTTTCCTAGCACCTAATTCACAAAAAGGAATGTGCACCTAGAATCTCTGTCTCATTATAGCAACCTTCTCAAGGAATACTTTAGAGACAGGGAGATTAAAATGAGGGCGATTAGACAATCCCCCCAAAACAAATATTGAGTTCATGGCCAAGCAGGGACTCCAGGATCCCAGAATGTTCTTTGACTCTCATGTTCACCCCATTCTCAACATTTCTAAGAAACATTATTGCTTAAATGCAGTAACTATCCCACCAGACCCATCTATCAGCACCTTCCTAAAGAGGCTTCCAACCTTCCCTTCTTTCTAACAGTGAAAAACAAAAAACTTACAGCTTGGTTTTCAATTAATTCTTGGAATCATAGAGTGTAAATTATAAATGACAGAAACATAAATATGGGGAGAGGGAAGCAAAGTGGGGAGGAAGGAAGATTCATTTAAAAAGTGGGAGTGAAATACTGACTCCCTACGCTCCAACCCCTACACTTTTAGGAGTTTACATTTTACTCCACCCAATCCAAAGAAATGATCCCCAAACTGAAAACAACCAAATTAGTCTTCTTCTGAGACAGCCTACTTTTGCCGCCGCTGCTTCTTTTCTGTGCCATATACGATAGGCCTTAGGTTTTCAGACATGCCACAAGAGGAAAATAACAACTGCCCCAAGTCCTAGGACTGTATGGCTAAGCAGGAATGTTCCATGAAACTGTTCTGGGGCTACACGCGCAGCTGAAGCAAAGAAAAAAAAAATCAAGGTTTCACAGTGGCTCTCCACAGATGGATGAGTGCCTTGCAGCTATACCCTCTCCTAGCTTTTTCCCTATTAAATAAAGCAGGTGTGTGAAAGGAAAAATGAGTGGGTTCTACATGTCCAGGGGCCAGAAGTCACAGCTCAATCCATCTTCAGAAGCAGGAAGGAACACAGAGCTGTGCCAGGGTGAACAAGCCTCTCAACCCCAGAAACAAACAGGCTAATAAATTAGACTGGCGGCAAAGCCGCTCAACTGAGCTTCAAGCATCAACCCAATAGGCTGCCTCCCTTCTAGTTCATTAACTATTTGAGATTACCATCAGATGGGGAGTCGCTGCTCAGCTGGAAATTAAATTAGAGCAGTTATAAGCTAGGAATGCAGAGTGGAAAGTATCTGATGAGCGATCCTGGGGAAACACTCCGCCACCTTCCCACGTGCTGTCCTCCACACTGGCCCCTTGGCCATTTCTTTTCTGAACATTAAGGGAAAAAAAAAAACACCCCAGCTAAAGGGCAAGATGTCCTTATTTTGGTTTTTAGATAAAAGCACAGGAAAACTGGGCTAATCCTGGTAATGGCACCAAAGAAATGGCTTCATGAAACTAGGTCAGAAATTTGTTGTTCAGAAAAGAGAAAAAAAATGTTTAGATTAGAAATAGAGATAGCAAAAAAAAGTAAACAAAAAAGCAAAGAGGAAGGAATAAAAAGAAAGATTGAAGGGGCTGAAGGAAATAAACACACACATGCCCCCCTCAACGCCCCCACAAATGTGTGCAAAGGTATAAGCTCCAGTAAGAAGGGCGGCAGGCACTAATTGCACACTCAGGACAGGTGTGTGCCTGCAAAGCCCCCCCCCTAATTACCAGGTTGGCACCTGGCTCAGGCAACCCAGCCTTGCTCAGCTTTTAAGAATGCTGGAATCGAAGGTCCATGGGGCTGTTCCTGTTTTAGGTCCGAAGAGCTGAGAAGTGGAATTTCTAATTACATGGCTTTAGGCTTTTCCCTAATCACAGGCTCCATCCAGGCAAGCAGAAATCAAACCAGCTTAGAGGACGTAGGTCCCGGAACACCTCAAGAAAAGCTTTCAGTGCTTGCTTGTTTTCTGGGTGGCATCTCTTATGATCAGCAGCAAAAGCAATTCCTCTTAACACCGCTCAATGGCATCTTGTAAATCCCTCTTCCAAGTTGAAATACTTGGGGGGGGGGGGGGGGGTTAAACTGTACCAGTTACCCTTTGAAGTTGTGATGTAAAGGATTCTTCACAAAGAATCACTCCGCCGCCACTCCTAATCATTTGCCCTTGCTGTCCTACTCCTGCTGGGCCTTCCCTTCATCAACCACACTGCTTCCTGCAAACCTTCTTGCCTTTTCCCGTATATTTCTCCTATCAAAAAGATTTCCTTCCGGATTTGGTCTGCACACTCATCCATCGAAACCACATCTTCTCTGAGGCCAACCCAGTTGTTCACACGGAACTGAACCCTCCTCTGCTGCATTTCCATGGCGTCTACCTCCTTTTGGTTTTGTCCCATGTATTTTAGCCATCTTGTCCTTCTTCAACATCTAAGAAAATCAGACAGGCTGTACATGTAATGGATTTGGAGACAACCGCTGACCTAGAGTCATTACTGACTGGATCCCACAGGACGTCAAAAGATCACGTGGCTGCCCACCTACAAGATGGTCAGACTTCTTTGTCAAGACCCTGAACGAACGGTTTGAAGCTCTTTGTATTCCTGAAGCAAGCAGATGCCATTGGGCTACACTGGCACATGACAGGGCCAAATGGAAACGTTACTGGCGCCCACTGAGCAAATCGGTGAATAACAGGATGTCAAGCGATCAAGTGATTTTAACCATCTCACCCCTCCCTGCCTTTTCCTCACTCGCTATAGTTGATGTCACTATAGACCTGGCTCTGTTATTAGTATTATTTTTTGATTTGGGGGTCACACCCGACAATGCTCAGGGGTTACTCCTGGCTCTGCACTCAGGAATTACTCCTGGTGGTGCTCAGGGCACCATATGGAATGCTGGAGATAGAACTTGGGTCAGCCACATGCAAGGCAGATGCTCTACCTGCTTTACTATGCCCCCATCCCCAACCTGGCTCTTTTATTCCCAAACACAGGACATTCCCTCCACCATGACTTCATACTAACAACACACTAAGAACATAAAGCCTCTGTCTGTTCCATCCCCCTCCCTTTGATCTCTTGACTCTGGTCACCTGTCTTCTCAGGAACATGCTCCACCCGCTAGAGCTCTGGATATCCCTTTTCTTCATTCTAAATGTCATCTCTTTCCAAAGACCACCACTAATATAGCACTTTTTCTCTCCTACCAATTCATCACCTCACCGTCTCACTCCTCTCCATGACTCTTATCACCAGGTGATCTTTTGCGTTTTTGTTTGTTTGCTTGTTTTTAGTTCCTTATTTGTTTCCTGCCCACCTCACTACTGGAAATGTGAGCTACAGAAGGACATGCTCAGGTGAAGAAAATAAACACTCAAGGGGCCCGAGCAATAGCACAGCGGGGAGGGTATTTGCCTTGCACATGGCCGACCGGGATTCAATCCCTGGCATCCTATATGGTCCCCTGAGTGCCTCCAGGAGTAATTCCTGAGTACAGACCCAGGAGCAGTCCCTGAGCATCACCAGGTGTGACTCAAAAAGAAAAAAAAAGAGAAAAAAAAGCACTCAATATTATCCTGGAAGTGATTAAATCCATGCATCCCCAGAGCATGGAACAAAATACTCAATAAATTAATAAAATGGATATGCAACTCTAAGGCAGAAAACTGATATTAGGAGCTGGGGATGGAATATGAAGGTTAAGATGCCTGCCTAGCTGTGGCCACGCCACCAAACTTGTTCAAATCCACATATCCCCCAACACCACCAGGTATAGTCCTGAGCACAGTTCCAGGAGCAGTCCCAGAGCCAGGTGTAGCTCAACAACCAAAAACCCAAACAAAATAGAACGGATGTTTGGGGACATTCAAATGCAAGGATGGCAGGAGCAATCTGACTTCACCAAATGCAATATAGTAGATTCCTCTCCCTCTCTCAATCCCTTTTCCTGGAATCCTCAACAATGTCCCTAATGCCAGCTTCCTCTCAGTACAACCCACTAAGCAGGAAGAATCAAAAGATGCTACAAGTCAGACAGCTCAGCACCAAATCCAAATGAAAATGAAAGAGAATTAACAACTGCCTGGAAAATTCTTTGTGGCGCTCATATGTTAGAAATCAGTGGTGCCAACAATGAGGCCCTAACTCCACTGCTGAGTTTCCAAGGTGCAATCATGTGAAAAGCAGTTTTACCTGAAGTCTGAAAAAGTTAGGTCTACGCCTAATTTCCAGAATCTAATTCTATTGCCACACTGGAGTTGCTGAGCAACCATTAAAAGGTAAAAGTACTAAATTTTACTCCCCAACTGACATTTACCCGAAACACTATCTATATAAGATTCAGTAGATCTTGTCAAAGTCCCCCAAACATAAAAAGGCTCAAGTGCCGGGAGAGCTAGCACACATACTCCCTGTATATGTTCTTTTTATGCAGAAAAAATATATATATGAGCCTAGGCTCTGCTGTGTGCAGCTGGGAATAGGAGAAAAAAAAACCCTTAAAAATAAGTAGGCTCGGAGTGCTGGAGTGATAGCACAGCAGGGAAGACGTTTGCCTTGCACACAATCGACCCAGGTTCGATCCCGGCATCCCACAGGGTCCCTGAGCACCTCAAGGAGTATTTCCTGAGAGCAGAGCCAGGAGTAACCCCTGAGCTTTGCAAGATGTGACCCAAAAAAGCCAAATATGAATGAATGAATGAATGAATGAATGAATGAATGAATGAATGAATGAATGAATGAATGAATGAATAACAACTAGACTTGTTCTCCAAGCCTGTACCTTCACTTGTTCGTCTCTGTTTAATTGCTTATTTCCATTCTGGAGAATCTTGTGCTCTTTTTCAAATATTTGTTTCTCTCTTTCTTTCCCCTCACATCTTTCTAAATAAGCTTCCAGTAAAAACTATCTTGCCAGGGGCCAAAGCGATAGTCCAGCGGGGGTAGGGTGTTTGCCTTGCATGCAGCCGGCCTATGCCAGCCAGGGTTCGATCCCGGCATCTCATTTAGTCCCCTGAGCACTGCCAGGAGTAATTCCTGAGTGAATAGTCAGGAGAAACCCCTGAGCACTGCGGGTGTGACAAAAAAAAAACTATCTTGCCTCGGGGCCGGATTGATAGCACTGCAGGTAGGGCAGTTGCCTTACATGTGGCCACCAGATTTGATCCCTGGCATCCCATTCAATGCTCAGTAATCCCTGGAGCATCGCTGGGTGTGATCCAAAAAAGAAAAGAAAAGAAAAAGAAATGTCAGAATGAACATTTTATAAAAAACAACTATCTTGCCTCACAAAACAAATCAACTGATCAAATTGACTGCACCAGAGGAGACAGTGTGTGTCCCCCTCCCGAAGCCAGTGCCAGCACCAGAACCCCGGAGGCTTTCTCCAGTGCCCACCTCTCAGCTTCTCATCTTTTCTTAACAGGTACAGACCCTGGAGCAGGGAGATGCGAGTCTAAGCTAAACCTGGTTGACAACTGCAATCGTCCTACGTTTTAACATGGAAGTTTCCAAATTTGAGTTCCTCCATAATGAGGATGGAAACAGAACTAAGTTACAGTGGCAATGCTTGCAGCCAGGGACCAAACATGATTTCCTGCTGCTTGCTCCAGATTCTGCGGCAGCAGGCAAGGACTTGCCCTGGGCCCTCCCTACTGCGGGGGAGAGTGAGAGCCACATGGTGTTCCTTCTCCTGGAGTCCTTGACTCAGAAATGGGTTGGTGGAAAACCATCTGATGCGTATCTGATTGGGATAGGCGGGCAGGGATCAGATCATCTACCTGTTCCTCAACAGCAGTGACACAGGACTAGTGAGACTAATGTTCAGAGCCAAGGTCAGATGTTAAAATCACAGAGAGTCTTATGGGACAGTCCTATAAGTTCGCTAGAGAGGAAACAGGAATAAGTATACGGGTTCTGTTATCAGTATCCTGCCTCTTCTCATGAGCACCTGTGGGGAGATATGCTTCTTCAGGAAATTCTAAGAGCTATATTTTTAAAAAAAATCAAAGTGGGGCTCAGAGGTAAACAGAGAAATCATCTCTTTTTGTCTATCTAGAAACACTAAAAATTCTTTCCTTTAAAAAATCATTACAATAATTCAAATAATAGGGCTGGGGAGATAGTATAGTGGGTAGAACATTTGCTTTGCATGTGGCTGACCCGAGTTCAATCCCCAGCATCCCATATGGTCTCCTGAGCACCACCAGGAGTGATTCCTGAGTGCAGAGCCATGAGTAACTCCTGAGCATCACTGGGTGTGTCCCCCAATAAATAAATAATTATTCATATATTAGTTCATTTAGTCTGAATTTCTTTGGTATGAAAAATTTCCCGGGCCAGAGCGATAGTCCAGTGGGTAGGGTGTTTACCTTGCACGCGGCCAACCTGAGTTTGATCCCCGACATCCCATATGGTCCCCGAGCACCGCCAGGAGTAATTCCTGAGTGCACAGCCAGGAGTAACCCCTGAGCATTGCCAGGCATGAACCAAAAAGCAAAAAAAAAAAAAAAATTCCCTAGCCCTCAAAGTAACACTGCACCTGAATGAGCCTGGGGGCCTTTCTCCCACCCTCCCATACTTCCTCAGCTCCGATAACCCCCAGGTCAAGGTCCTGACTCTTTTGATGATAAGAAGTCTGAGATATTTTTATCTGCTTTCTGGAAAAAATGGTTTCATCCACTCCCTATGCTGCAAAGTCTGCTAAGGGCTGGCCTCACTGTGTGTGTGTGTAGGGGTGGGTGTCTCCTTCTCTCTGCATCCACAGCAGATCTCTTCTCTCATCTCCCACCACAGCCCCTTGGCTGAGTTGATGAGTTCCTTAAGGTCTGATAACAGCTTAAAGTATTTATTTTCCCAAATGTTTTCATACTGCTTGAGTCATTCAAGGTGCTTCACAACGATCTCAAATCAAATCACCAACAGAAGAATAGTTGACATGTCAGTATTCTATTAGTAGTACCACCTAGAAGCTCTGGTTGTGACCAGGAAAAACCTTAGCATCATTATCGCGATTTTCACAAAGTCCCATGAGAGCGAAGGTCAGTATCAAATATCCCATTAAAAGTGGGGCCAGATCAATGTCCAGTGGTAGGGCATTTGCCTTGCATGCAGCCAACCTGGGTTCAATCCCTGGCATCCCAAATGGTCCCCGAGCACCGCCAGGAGTAATTATTGAGTGCAGAGCCAGGAGTAACCCCTGAGCATTGCCAGTTGTCTTGACCCAAAAAACAAAAAATATATAAGTAAATAAAAGTTACGCAACTTCATAGGAGGAGAAGTGTGATAAGAGTGAAAATCTAGTCCTGTACATGAAATAAAGGACTCTAGTCTGATGAGAATTGTTCTGTTCCGTTCTAGCCAGTGTGAAATATCCTTGCCAAACACCTCCCCTTTACTGGACTCGGGGCAGGGATGAGGAAAACACTTAAACAAGTATTAGAATTTTCCCAAATACTAAGAGTCTATAGTAAGTGTGTCAGGGGATAGTAAGATCATTATAGCACATTTAGATTACGGGGGAGGAAATGCAAATACTCTTGTAACTTAAGTTCTATACAAACAAGTAAATTAATCCTCTGGCTCTCTCTATAAAAAGTCCCACACATCTTTCCTACTGACAACTAATCTTAAATTGTCTTCATTTCTGTTGCTCTGTGACTAAAGATACTTTAAGTGTTCCTGTTGGCTCCAGATACAGAAAGGGAAAATGCCTGACTTAAAAGTGATTGGCTTTAGCTGTTAAGAAGCACATAATAAAAGTTACTGATTATAAAAAAAAATAAAAAAAATAAAAGTGATTGGCTTTATTTTCAGCGCAAGGCTGTCAATGTTTATGTGTGGTGTTCATGTTATTTTGCAAAGACCTCAGCAAGGGATAGAGTATGAGCAACAAATTCTCTTGGTACACAGATCACCAGGGCCAGACAGGTGGTATAAAAGGCTTCTCCTTTTCCAACACCATCAAAAAATCTTGCTCCTTACACACCCAAACAAGGCACATACCTTTGAAAAACAGGCACAAGCTTCCTATAGAGAAGTTGAACTAGCAATTAGCCTGCTTACAGAGTAGTAGCAACTGGAAGCCTACTAAAGAACCTTGAGCAAGACTCAACTTGAAATCTTTGTAAGCCTGTATCCTGGTCCCAACCTCAGCAACTTTCTGTCCAGGGTTCTTGATTTAAGGCAGTTTCTCCTCTTCTTCCTTATTCTTTCTATGCAATCACCCAGGGAGCCCAAAGGGGCGAGGGTGCAGTCATAGCAGGTACAAGATGATGTAATGAGGGGAGGGAAGTGTAGAATCTAACTCCAGCAATTAGAAAGAGCAGCTTATTCCCAGGGGTAGAGGTGGACAGAGAGAAGAGCCCCAAGTTGGCCTTGGAAACCATAACCCTTTCTCAGAATATTATCAGGCACAGAATAAAATGAAGTTTCTGTGCACAGGGAACATGCTAGGGTGAACAAAATGAAGGCTTTGTTTTCTTTTTTGTTGTTGTTATTACCAATAGTAATCCTCAAAATCTTAAATATGTTAACAGGAAAAATATTACCTATTACTGATATGTTAACATGTAGCCATTGAACTCATTATCTAGTAAACTTTCCAGAACTTTCGGTATTGTTTTCCCCACCCCGGTGGGTTTTGTTTGGTTGGTTTTGACTGGGACACACCTGGTAGTACTCAAGGTTTATTCCTGACTCGGTGCTCAGGGATCATTCCTGACAGGGCTTGGCGGTCTTTACATGATGTCAGGGATCACACCCAGGTCAGCTATATGCAAGGCAAGTACCCTATGTACTATCATTCTGAACCCTCCAGAACTTTCTGTATACTAAGGAAATTTGAGGCAGTGCTTCTACAAACTATGTTCGGTGATAAATACAAAATTTGAGCATAATTTCTTTTTTGGGGGGTCATGCCCAGCGATGCTCAGGGCTCTGCACTCCTGGCTCTGCACTCAGGAATACTCCTGGCGGTGCATGGGGACCATGTAGGATGCTAGGGATTGAACCCAGTTTGGCCATATGGTAGGCAAACGCTCCTACCATTGTACTGTCACTCCTGTCCCTGAGCATAACTTCTTAAAACTATTACAACTAAAGACATTGCTACAATATCCAACACCCTAATCACTGAACTCACTAAAGAAGGTACAGAACAGTGTGGCTGCTGTAAATCAAGTGGCAAAAGGCTTATGGCCTGAGGAACACACCAGTCACATGCCACAGGACCACACGTGCCTGTGTGTAAGGGAAGTGGGACAGAACGCAGCCGTCCATCAGTGTTCTGAGCATTCACTGGGAATCAACAGGTCCATCCTGTGCACACAGATATACTGACCAGCATCATTAAGTGAGTTGAAAAGCTCAAGTATTCTTGAAAAGTTTACAATAGAAGAAAAGCCTTTTATTTTCTGTTTTTTAAGTAGGAGGCGAGAGAAATAGGGAATAGGGAAAGGCATTTGCTTTTACACAACTGAAGCAAATTCATTCCTCTGCATCACATATGGTCCCTTGAACAGACTTAGGAATAAACTTTGAGTATCCCTGGGTAAAGGTGCCGTGCCCTCTGCAACTTCTCCTGCATCCCTTGGAAAAGAAAGCAAGCAGGAAGATGCATTCCACTGAAAATGGTTTCATGGTGGCAATTTAAATATTTTTTCTTTTTGGGGTTACATCCAGCAATACTCAGGAGTTACTCCTGGCTCTGCACTCAGGAATTACTCCTGGCGATGCTTGAGGGGCCATGTGGGATGCAGGGAATCGAACCCAGTTCACAGCCTTGTGCAAGGGAAATGCCCTGCCTGCTGGACTATCGCTCCAGTCCCTTGATTTTATTTTTTTGATGTAATTCTACTTTCTTTAATGGTATTAAGATCCCAGGTTTCAGCCAAGAGCTGGTGCCTTCAGTGTGGTTGGCCATAGAAGAGCCCAGGTTTTAATGTCACCTCTCTCAGGATCCCTAGAGAGTCACAAGATGATGCCAAAATCTATTAAGAATGTCCAGAACAGAGACTGGAGTGCTAGTACAGTGGGTAGGATGTTTGCCTGGCATGCGGCCGCCCAGGTTCAATCCGCGGCATCCCATATGGTTCCCCAAGCACCGCCAGGAATAATTCCTGAGTGCAGAGCCAGAAGTAACCTCTGAGCATTGCTGGGTGTGACCCTCCCAAAAAAGCAACAAGAAGAAAGAATGTCCATAACAGACTGAGTTGGGATAATTTAATCCTGATAGCACATACCTTTAAAAATGACAAACAGTGTGTAGCTCTGCCCTCTGGCATTAACCCAAACCAAGGACGAGGCAGGCAAAAAAAATTAGTGAAGCTGCGCAAGTGTGAGCCAATAAGGAGCACTAGGGGCCTGTGTCACATGACACTTGTCACCATCCACCGGACAGCTGTTCTCGGGATTCAGCCAGTTGTTGCATGTCAGTTTCCTTATTTAAAAAAAAGGCAGAAATCTGCATTTGTAAGTGAAATATTCCAATCTTTCCACATTGGCCATTAATTTGCATGCTCCTGAAACTGAACGTGTTCTTGAAACTCTAGATTTTATTTACATTAAGATCCACAATAGGCAAAAATTAGTGGTGGTGAAAGAAAGCAGAGTCGTTACTGGGACGGGGGAAATGACAAGAAGGGAGAATTTGCCGTTGGAGTTGCTGGTGTGCCACATGGAGATGTTCTTCCCTTTGTGACAATTCATCAGAGGCTGATGGCTTTGATCTGCACACTTTTTTATAAGTATGTGAATAAAATATACTTGGAAGAACACGCAGGCCAGATTTCTTGGTAAAATAATGACAGCATTTCTTAGAAATGATGAAGGAAAGTCTTGGGAAAAGCAGAAAACACATTGGGAAGTGGTGAAGCTAAGTGCAATTCCCACAAATCCAGTCATTTCTCCCTAAGGAAGTTGTTTTTTGAACTGGTTCTTGTTTTGTTAAGTGAAGTGGTTTTTTTGGGGGGAAAGGGGTGGTAAGTCCTACCCAGTGTGCTTATGGGTCACTGCTCGAGATGAAACTGAGTCTCCATTATGCAAAGAATACATATACATCCTCATCCTTATCCTCATGAATTTTCCTAGAAGGAAGGAGTCCAGGCATAATCATGAAAAGGGTGGGATTGGAAAGATAGTCTAATGGTAATGTATACTGTTACAGCATTATAAGGGAACAGGTAAGGTACAGTATAACGGTAAGGTGTTTGCTGTACATGTAGCCAATTGGGGTTGGATCTCAGGTGTCCCACCCCTGCGTACCATCAGGACTGATCCCTGAGTGCAGTGCCAGGAGTAACCCCTGAACACTGCTGGGTTTAGCCAACCCCCATCTCCCCCAAAAAAATAAGAATTAGAGCATCACGTATAGGTAAAAAGTTACAAAATCTGGGCCAAGACATAAGAGTAAGTGAAGTCTGTTCTAAACATTTTTCATTCCCCCTTTTTTTTTACTTTTTAGAGACGCACCAGCAGTATTAAAAAGGTTACTCCCAGGTTGTGCATTCAGGGATCACTCCTGGTAGGTTCAGGGGACCATATGGGATGTTGGATTCAAACGCAGTTGGCTGTGTGCAGGCAAACTCCATACTTGCTGTGCTGTATCCCTCCAGCCCCTAGGTAAACGTTTTTCTACCCAGCTGAAGAGGACTGTACAAACAGGTGAGCAAGGCAAGAGTATTTAGAGTGTAAGGTAGGGGGTATCTAAAGAAGGGTGTCAGTGAGACCCCAAAAACTAAGAATCCAAGCCTCATGGTCATAGTGGGGAATTTTGATGAACAGGTGGGTCACCAAACAAGACAAAGAAAGGAGGTTGCAGGTAGAGGTGGGACATGAAATACATCAATTTTATCAATGAACTCAGAGCTAAGGGACTGACTGCAAAGTCATGGGTTGCCATATGAATGTCCTGTAAGAGTCATGGGTTGCCATATGGATGTCCTGTAAGAGTCATGGGTTGCCATATGAATGTCCTGTAAGAGTCATGGGTTGCCATATGGATGTCCTGTAAGAGTCACGGGTTGCCATATGGATGTCCTGTAAGAGTCATGGGTTCCCATATGAATGTCCTGTAAGAGTGATGTAGTTCATGACGACACTCAAAACAATGCCGCCATGCACACGTCCTGGAAAAAACACGAGGCTGGGGAACAGGTGTGGGGAGCAAATGGGAATACAGACACAAGGAAAAAATAGAAAAGAGGAGAAAATATTTTTTATTTCGATGCAGATAGTTTGATGCAGGAAAATCTGATTTGAGGAGAAACAGCAAAACTTTGAGTCATATATAGAAGATCTGAAGGGCTGTCTGAGCAGTCTGATGAGCCCTCAGAAAGGAGCCCAACTTCTTTTGGACTACAAAGGCTGAAGTTGCGGTAGACACAACAGTCTGACCTGGGGCTACCTCTCTGAGTTTTCTTTTCTCCTTTGCGAAATGAGGTTAAGTGGGGCCAGAAATGGAGATCAGGGGTAAAACATTCCATTTCTATGTATGTGATCTGGGTTCAATTCTTGTATTTCAAAATGCAGGAAGTATCACAAGTAAGATGAAATAAATACAGGCCATTTGTGTGAACACAGTAGGCAGGTCCTCACTAAGGCTAAAATATTTTTTCCTATTGCATCACATAGTAACTGACAAAATCCCTCTCCTTCACATCTCCTTAGCTGCCTCTGAAAATCTCCTGGGGAAAGTAAATATAATAAAATCACAGCTCTCTTTTCTCTTGTACAATTTTATCATGTGCTCTGTCTTTTCCTTAGAATGTTGTTTTGATTACTAGTGATTTACCAGAACTAATGATTTTTAAATGAGTGCTCAAATTGCATTAAAACCCATAGATTTGAGCTCACTGGCCTTCAGAAGTACTTTAAGAACAATTTCATGTCTCTTATACTTAGAAAATCCTGTGGCTGGCATAGCATTTGATAAAAGTAAGTATGCTAACACGGCACTTCTTGACAAACTATTCCACATGTCAACATACATTTGTCGAAAGTCATAAAATACATGAGAGGGTTCAGAGGGATAGCACAGCGGTAGAGCATTTGCCTTGCATCTGGACAATCCGGGTTCAATTCTCCGGCATCCCATATGATCCCTGAGCACCGCTAGGAGTAAATCTGAGTGCAGAGCCAGGAGTAAACCCTGAGCATTACCGAGTGTGACACCCCCCCCCCCCCAACAAAAAAGCAAAAAAAAAAAAAAAACTAATAAAATACATGCATTAGGAGCAAACTCTCATATAAACTGTAGACTTTGGATAATGATGGTTTGTCAAAGTAGGTTCACTAATGGTGACAAACATCCTAGCCAGGTGGGATGCTGATAGAGGCGGAGTTTTGCATGAGCTAGAGCAGGAGGCGCTGGGCACTCTGCATAGCCACTCAATTTCAGGGAGAACCGGGGTGGAGCGATAGTCCAGTGGGTAGGGCGTTTGCCTTGCAGGCGGCCGACCCCCTGATTCGATCCCTGGCATCCCATATGGTCCCCTGAGCACCACCAGGAGTAATTCCTGAGTGCAGAGCCAGGAGTAACCCCTGAGCATTGCCGGGTGTGACCCAAAAAGCAAAAAAAAAAAAAAAAAAAAAATTTGCGGAGAACCTAAAATGACTCTTCAAAAGCCCACATTTTTAAGTGTTCAGTACAGACTGTTAAATGAAACATTAAAAAATAGTCGTCATTATTTTAAGAATCTGTTATTCATGGCCTATAGGAAAAGACTGAAAATGGTCACCGTTAGCTTCCTCCGCTAAGTATCCAAATCAGTGCCTAAGCAGTGAGTTGTTCGCTTCCCTACCTTGCTCTCTCTGCACACTCACTCACTTGGGGCTTCTATAAAAGCTCTTCTCTGGGAAACAGGATGTTTACTTCTTTGTGTATCTGTGTTAACTGGCAGCACCAGCAAATGCTAAGTGCCTGGAGACTCCAGAACAATCAGACGATGAGACTGGAGGGCACCAGGGACCCTCAGAACCGCACGGATCAGGAGGAAGAGCTGGAGGAAGCGAGGCTCTATGCGGACCCCGCTTATTGGCTCCGTGGCGCACCTTCTCAGGGGAGGCCGCTTTAATATCCATGTGCACTTCCTGTCCTTTGTTAAAAAGGTCGTTTCTGGAACCTCTACAAAAACTTCCAGGAAACATAGTGGCCTCGTCCAAATTTCACAACAAAATGAATACTCAATGCAAAATCTGTACTCAATGCAAAATGAATACTCAAGGCCAAACCCTACCCTAAAGGGAGGCTGTTTTGAATTGTGAGCCCACCTTTCAGAGCAGAACGTGAGCTGGTCAGCCCAGATGGCCCCAACCACCCACCCAAAGATTGGCCTCCAGGTTGCCTCAGAGTCATTCTCTCCTCTCCATGTGTGGGGCAAGGGCAGAAGTGCAGGATCATGCTCTGAAAGTGTGTTCCCTTTCTTTAGGAACAGTTGGGGAGAACAGATTAAGCCCTGGGGGAGGCTAAAAGCCCTGGTCTCTTTCCAGGAGACAGGAAGGGCGCTTCAGATACTTTCTGCTTCTTTCCATCAATTTTCCCTACTTTTATCTCGTCCTTCAAAGGGCCATAGCATGAAATGAAGCTATTTTGGTTATCTACCGAATTTGATGACTCGCACAGAAGTGGGTGACTGAAGAATCTAAACTTCTTTTCCCCACTAAGAAAAGAACGCAGTAGCAAAAGGAGAAACGTGCTAGCTGCAAACTAAGCCACCAGATTCACTCCCTTTCACTTTCTCAAACTAAGAACCACAAAAGACACTTCCCAGATCCAGCACTAAGGAGTCACGCTGGTCCATGTCCAAACGGATTGAGGACCGGCAGCGTCTCTTCACTGCAATATCCAAGACTGAATGTGCATTCAAGAAGCATCTTTCTCAGAGGCAGTTCTCTGTAGTCAGTAAACTTTAGAAAAGACAAAGCGAGAGGATAAAGAAGTGAACGCCACACATCAGCTGTTACGCTAAGTTCAGGCAGCTTCAGCGACTCTGCCCTCATTCAACTTTAACACCCAGCTGGGCAAACCTGGGCAGCATCCCCAGCTGGGAGCGCCCGCTGAGCCCGCACCCCCACCCCCACCACCACCACCACCACCAGGCGGGGGCCACACGCAGGCGGGACGCAATTGGCTCAAGGCAGTCTCCCCGGCCAATCAAAGAGGTCTTCTGGCACAGTGGCCCCGCCCACCGCCGGGCCGGCTCCGCGTAACAGGTGAGGCTGGAGAAGGAGTCCGGCGATACTCAGGACGGGTGACCCTGAGCCAGTGCTGCAGCTCGCAGACTGCCCCGAGGGGCCCCACAGCCCGAGCAAACACTGCCATCTGTCTCTGAGGCTCGGCGACCCTTGGGACTGATGCAGTGATTCCATGCAACAGAGCAACTGCGCTGACCAGCGCCGCAGCCATTTGTTTTTCTTTGCCTGCGCCCTCGGTCACCCTTCCAGTAAGAAACAGACACGTGGCATTCCCAGCTAGACACAAGTAGGACTTTTCACCTACCCCCAAATCAAGTGGTTCCTGCTTCCATTCTCTTCCCATTCCATTTACTGTCCCTACCAACCTTGGGGCCAATTATGGCCCCGACAATCTTTCACAATTCTGTGGGTTTCTAACAGGTGTAATTTTGTTAAGTAGCTAAGATTTGAGAGAAAACCAATTTTTGAATCGTACATCTCCAAGTTACTTGTTGACAGCAGCTTGCTTTCTAGTCCTAAAGTGTTTGAAAGTATTGATCACGCAGGCGCATATTTATGTCCCGTCTGATTAAAGATCAAAATCATCAAGCTGTTGGTAAACCAGTCTGATTTTAACACATTTGTTATATTTAGGAGGGAAAAAAACGTTCTTTAACGAATTTATCAACAGAGTCTCTGTGATTTCGATTACATTGGGTGGATATAAGTGTATAACACATGCATACTGTCATAACATAGCTGGAAAAATACAAATTCTTTTCTGGCTAACTCTAATCATCCTTTCACAGATCACAAATTTTGTAAGCTGTTTTGTTGTAGAGGCAAATTCTGCAGTACAGCTTTGCTACTTAAATGCATTACTGCCATGATACAGAGAAATAAATTATATGTATGGTGGAGTGACCTGTTATGTGTAATATTGTTAAGCCTCCAAAATGTGTACTGATATAAAGAATTTAAGACTTAAGACTGAGTGTAAAGAAAATTAACCTATATGCAAAGATATGGGTTCAGCAACATTCGCAGCATTTTAACATGCTGTTTCTTAACTGCCCTTAGGATTCTCAGGTAAGCAGGCTGGCACTTCCTCATCACCCCAGACTGAACTCAGAAAGACAATCAACACAGAGTAACAGCAGTTTTACTTGATTTTCATTTTATTTTGGAATAGTTGGAGATTATGAGAATTCTTACAAGGTAATGTTTTAACTATTAAAACGTTTCATGCTCTACTTACAAGCAGTTTCCAAAGATATCAGTATCCCATTTCTTTTCAGTCATGGTAAATGTTTTCACTTGAGGTAGGCAGCATATTGTATTCATTACCCTTGAAAATCAGCCACAGATTTGGGGAATTCATTTTGCTGGGATTCCAGGCTAACCCCACACTTTAGGACTGAAATGCTCCTTCTTACTACTGACTGAAATCACAGACTGGTAAAGGAGGGGAAGTCCTATTTGAAAACTAATTCAATTGACAGCAAAAGAGCCGCTTATTATACTCTGCCTGTGGAGGCGACATTTTGTGTTTCTGTCACAATCAACTTAATATCCATGCTCACAGAGTGGGAACGTAAAAGTATTTTAAAATAAACTGAAAGAGAAAGCAGTTGGCAAGTTGTTTTGGTCACATATTTTTAGCTATAAAACTTTAAAGAAAGCTACTTCCCTGATTAGTAACATTAGTGATTAGAAGGCCTAATATATGTATTATTCCTAGTGTTTTTACATTCTAATGTTTTTAATTCATTTAATTTCTGTGAGTCATTGTACTATCTCATATAATCAGAAAACAGTATGTCCTGCAATATGTTTTAAACCAAATAGTAAATAAATTTACAACTGAAAATAAATAAATTTACAACTGAGCTTTACTAACATATTGATTTCTTAGGGAAAATAGTTAAAAAAAACTTTTTCTCTAAACAAAAATAAAACAACTATCTAGTGTTTTATTAGTCATGTCACAAATTTTCACTAATCAATTCCATCAAAAATGCAAAACCTAATTTAGCATTTAGTTTCTAAATTATAAATCTCTAAATATATATATAATTTAAAAAAAATCTAGACGCAGTCTAAGTTTTAGACACCACTTCAATAAAACATCACCTCTAAAACAACATGCAAATTAACTATTCTATTGCAGGGTTTTATTTAAAATAAATAATAGATCATTATTAAATATTAATTATTTTATTGACTCAGAATATCTGGTAAAACACTTATGATTAGGTTAATTTATATTATATTTTTCTGCAACTTGTGAAAGATTAATCAACCATTTTATGGCCTAATTTAGGTGCTGAATTAAAAACAATCCAACACATGCTACACTATACTAATAATAAATCTTGACAGCTTTGTAACATGCTGGTTAGTATTTCAAATTGTTGCATGTAAATGTAGAGTTTTTGGTCTTCATCCAGGTGAGTTACAGGCTTAGTTTAAACTACAAGACTGAGAAAGGTAATGCATTTTTAAAAAAGATTATCACCAATCAGATCTTTTTAAAACTTTATTATATAACCATGAGAGACCATTACAAAGCTGTTCATAATTGGGTTTCAGTCATAGTGTTCCAACACCCATCCCTCCACCAGTGCCCATTTCCCACCACCAATGTTCCCAGTTTCCCTAGCCCTCCTCCCCGCCTGCCTCTATGGCAGACACTTTCTTCTCTCTCTCTCTCTCTCTCTCTCTCTCTCTCTCTCTCTCTCTCTCTCTCTCTCTCTCTCTCTCTCTCTCTCTCTCTCTCTCTCTCTCTCCCTCCCCCTTTTGTATATTGTGGTTTGCAAAACATACACTGAGGGGTTATTTGCCTACTTTCAATATCCCCAATCAGATCTCATTCAAGTTTTCATAAGTTAAACAAAAGCTTGGTCATTTGCCACCAACAGCTTTAGAAAATAAGAGAAAAAAAAGTAACTTTTTTTGCCTTAATTTGTTAAAAGTGTATAAAAAGTAACTCTTTTCAGCTATGTCCTTTCAAGAGAGATTTCTAAAGTTACTGACTTACTGCACAATCTAAAGGAATAAACCCATATCCTTAACAATGATCGTCTGATCATCTTCCAGTTACCAAGTACATATTCTCCAAACTCAATTTGGGGCACTGTGAATCCTTCCCACACTTTAAAGGGCCAAAGGAAGAGAGCAGATCTCCTTTAGGTGGGGGCACCAGCTACATTTTCTGAGTCTCTGTATTTGAGAAATATTTTTCTCATTTTAATGGCCTCTTGACTCTGACCTATACCAGCCAAAAAAATGAAACTACTTCAGTGATAAAATTCTTATTCTAATTATAAACCAACTTTGGATTTGTTCTGGAGCCAAACGTCCTTTGAAGTGATTGACAAAAGTAACAGCCTACCCCTTCACACACTAAAGGGAACACCGAAACAAACTTCTTGAAACAAACCTTCATTAGCTTTTAACTCTTCATCTGTGACCAATGTCATGTTTGGTCCTGGAGCAAGGACCAAAGTTCTGTAATTTCTGGGACGGGTTATTTTAGCTTTGCCACTTACTCGCTGTGTGACTTTGAACAAGTTGCTTGGCTTATCTGTGCCTGAGCTTCCTCATCTGTAAAACTACCAACACTTCAGAGGGCTGTAATGAGGATTAAATTTGCTAATCCTATAAAACTTGAAACAATGTCTGGCACAGAGGGAAAACATTCGGTAAGTGTCTGCCCTGACAGTGTTAAACTACACACACATTAAAAAATTTGCTCACTGCCCTAGTGTCAGCTTAATTTGTAGAACCCAAAAAATGAAAATACAGTCAAAGTAAAGGTGTGAGAAAGATTTTGCCTCTGTAGGAGTCCACGACATATTTCTGTATAAAAAATAATCACCCAGTATTTGGCTAACTTAATGCCCTGTCTGAAGTTCCTCTGTGACTCTTGTTTCATCAGTAAAAGTAACTTTCACTGGAAAATCGACCGAACTTAGCCAAATTAAAAAAAAAAGAGGCTTACTATTAATTTGATTTTAGGCCAAAGTTAAAATCAATATTTAGAGCCTAAACGGACTTTAAGTTGAGGTGGTTCTCCCAGGCTAGAGACCACGCTCCTGAACCCATGTTTTCTGAAAAACCTCCACACTGCAGCACCAAAGGAAACCGCCAGTTTCACTGAAAGTGCTGACAGTCACCACGCAGGGCCCTCCTTGGCACCTGCTAAGGTTGCTAAGGTTGATTGGAGACAGAGGTGGAGAACAGTGGGGAAGGAAACCCATAAGAATCTAAACCCACCCTGAAGCAACCGGGCACCAGACAGTTGCGTCTCCCGTAGTGATTTCTGGCGTGGATAAGGTCGTGGACGGAAGGTGCCACCATGCTGGGCTCCATTGGATCAATTGCTCCAACCTGTAGGGGCTGAAGGTGTCTAAGCTCCTGGCCTCTTTAAAGTCAAAGCTAAAGGGTCAGCAACAAATTCGAGATTTCATGCAAATATGCCCAGAGTCCCGCCAGGCCACTAACATTAACTACGCATCATCGCATCATCGTTAAGGGCTCGCTCACATCCATCGGGCTCGATCGCTTCCGCGCAGATTCAACCATCTGTGCACAGAGCTTTAAAAAAAAAACTTTCAAAATACCTAAATGCCTTTACAAAGTTTCCCCTCTCTCCTATATGCGTGTACTCAGAAATGCTTTAACCACGTTTCTGAACTGCAACTCACACTGGTTAATTATTATTTACGCTCCTGTGCTCTCTGCCGCCTGTTTGCACACACCACGAATGGATGGTAGAACGGAGCCCACTTGGGGCGAGCAACAGGGCTCGGTCCCAGAGCGGAAAAACTCTAGCGAGGAGGGCTAGGAAGCCCGAAGTCCCCCCCCCCCGCTGTCGTCTGTTTACAATTAAAACGACCGCTTTCAAAATAATCAAGTCCACGAATTTGCCCAAATAGCCAGAACAGTTTTCATTAATGGTTTTTAAAAAGTCTAATTAAGCAGACGTTTAAAAGATCCTTCGCCCCCGCCCCCCTGAAAATATGCGCTAATCCAGCAGCCACGCCCGGCGTTTTAGGAACTATCGCGCCGCGCGGAGCGCATCAGGCTCGCCGGCTCCTCCTGCCGCCCTTTGGCTGGTTCTCCGCGCCCCGGGCCCCGGTCCTTGAAAATCACAAGTTTAGGGTGAAGACTCTGGAGCAAGACGAGCTTCCCAGGGCCCGCAGCCTGGCAGTGCCCGCCAGCCCCCAAGTCCGATTCCCCGCAAGGCCGCTAGCGACTCGGCCCCCGGGATGCTCGCCGGCAGCGCTCCCCAAGCAGGCGCCGGGCAGGGCCTTGCCCTACGACGCTGTCCTTTATTCAATAGCGTTTTTTTTTAAAAATCAGTCAAAAAGGAAGTGGCAGGTGGAGAGGAGCAGCCTGAGAGGCTGCGTGCATCTTCCTGTGGGGATTTCCACAACCTGCCCCGGGCGCTGCTAAAACCTCCTGACTTTTAAGAAGTCAGTTATTTTCCAGCTAGTTCCTCCCAACCCGCTCCCGGCTCCCCTCCCCACCCCCACACGCCCCTACGCCTCTGATCTCAGCAAATCCCAGTTGCCTCTAGCCTCTGAGGTCTGCTACCTCAGAGGAAGAACGCCCTTTTAGCCTGCCATCTCAAGCCTCCGGTCGGGCTCCTTCCTCGGGGCGTGGAAGAAGTGGTCACTACATTGAAGGGCAGTCGCGAACAGAGGGCCCCAAGTGTCCTCTTAGTAACCGGCTGCGCTCTCAGGCCCGCTGGACGCCCTAGATTCACGGAATCCCATCACACAGACGGGAACACTGATACACGCAAGGGTCCCAGAAACGGAATCGAAACGCAGGCGTCGGGACCCAGAACGCCTATTCGTATCCCCGAAGTCTAGCTCGGGAGGTGGGAAGGGTGACTGTCAGGGGGCAACTGCAGGCAGAAATAAAACGCCGAGGACAAAGGGGAGCAGGAGGGGGGGGCGGGTCAGCCCTCTCTCATCTTCTATTCTCCTTAATTCCCAAAGGGGTGGGGTGGAGGTAGGGAATGGGGATCTGTTTGACCCCCTTTATTTAACCATCTATTGAGTTGCACTAGACGCTATCTGGGGCTGGACGGATATTGGGGACTGGATTAAGGAGGAAGCTGGTGGGAGGCCACAGGCAGTGCCTAGTTTCCCAACGCCAGCGTTTACGTGAAGTTCGGCCAAACTAACAACTCACCCTCCCGGACCGGTAGCTGAGGAAAATGTAGGACGCTCAGGATCTCAAATCCTTTGGAGCCAAACCCACACCCCGACCAGAAAAGAAACCAGTTTTGGGGAAAAGAAAAAGAAAAAATGTCGCGATCGGTGCACCGGGAAGACTGAGCCCGACGAGTTAAGAGCCAAAGGATCCACACGCCGCCTGCCCGCAGTGGCTTTGCCGACGCCCGGGCCCGAGAGGCGGAACCCGGCCAGCCAGGGGCGGCAGCGCCCACGGCGTGGACAGGCCCGTGCGCTCCGCCAGCTGCAGTGCGCGCCTCTGCCCGACAGGGACCAGCACCGCTCCACGCTCCGAGCTCGCCCTCCGACCCAAGCTTCTCGCCAGCTCAAATGCCAGCCCCTCCTCGGATTCTAGCAAAAAAAAAAAAAAAAAAAAAAAGCAGCACTGCAAAACGAAAAAGTTTAACAGATTTCCTGCAGCAGCAGCAGGGAGGACGCCGGAGCCCCCACCCCTATCATCTGGGAAGCAGAAGTTTTCTAGAAGTTGGTCTAGGGACTGTGAGATGCAGGACGTCCACGGCTTCGGGAGGAAAAAAAAAAAAAGAATAAACCACGACAGATGCGTTACTGTTTCGTTTAGGTCACTGGGCACGTTACAGACGATCTGAGCCTCCTTAGTCGCGTCCTGGTCTCTTGGTCTCTGCCGCCTCCCGCCCTACGGGAAGACTTCTGGATTAATTCTGGGGTCTCCGGAGCACCTCGAGCTTTCGGAGTTGTGGCGAAAAGAGGAACCCTCGGCTGCCGGGACTGCTCGGGGCGAGACTCTGGGTGCTGCTGGCCAGCAGCGCGCGGACGGACGGACCTCCGCCAAGGTGGCCCGGTCACCTCCTAGCACATGCCAATTCTACTCCTCTCTCGCTCAAGTCCGGAAGTTTTCCCGGTACCCCTGGCCCTGACCCTGGCGGGGAAACTCACCGGTACCAGGCGAGGCCCTTGTCATAGCTGCGGTCGAAGAAGTGGGGCTCGGCTCCCACGGCGCGCACGTCGGGGTGCACGCGCAGGAACTCCAGCAGCGCCCGCGTGCCGCCCTTCTTCACCCCGATGATGATGGCTTGTGGCAGCTGCTTGCTCCCGGACCCACTGAAAAAGCTTGGAGATCGGGCTGGGGGAATCCGGCGCTTCGGACGTTGCTCTTCTGGGTTCCTGAATCCCTCGGCCAGCTCCCTGCCTGCAGTCCTCGGGGTGGCCGGCGCCGCGGGGAAAGGCAGCCTGGGGGATGCTCAGCTGGAGCCGGGGCCAGGGTGGACGGGGGGGGGCGGCGCGGGCAGCTGGGCCCAGCAGCAGCAGCCCGGGCGCCGCGGCGCAGGAGCCGGCGCAGGAGTACAGGAACATATAGAGCCAGACGCAGAGCATGGCGAAGAGCACCGCAAGCTTCCTCCTCACCGGCGGCGGCGGCGGCGGCGGCGTCAGGCCCGCCGGGGACATTGAGGCAGGATCGGCCGCCGCTCAGGCTCTGCCCCATACGCTGCCCGCGGACGCGGCGAGGGGCATGGCTCAGCACATGGCCCGGGTGGCGTCCGAGCAGCGAGCGCGGAGTTCTTGGGTTCGACAGTGGCCGGGGGGCGCTGGGTTTATTGCCCCTGCGCGCCCGCGGCCGCCGCTGCTGCTCCGGCTGCTCTTACCCAGGTGGCGGCGGCAGCGGTGGCGGCGGTGGCTTTTGACATATTGCCCGGGAGCAGCCGCAACTGGAATAGAAAGTCGGGATGTCGGCAACAGCTGGCCGAAGGGGGCGGCTTCTGCTGCACGACGGCTCGTCCGGGCCCCGGAGGTCACTGTTGCACCGTGCGCTCCTCCACTTGCCGGGACGCCTCCTGGCAGCCGGGAGCAGCGAGGCAGGGGAGAGCAGCCGCGACGCTTCCCCGCCGAGGGAGCGCAGGGAAACCGCGCAGGAAGCCAGCAGAGAAGCGAGGTGGAGTGGGCGGGCCCGGCCTTCCGGAATGACGGGTCGATCCACCTACCAGAAACCCTGAGCATCATGCAAATACGGGCGCCTGGCTGAAGGTTCAGCAGCCAATTGGCTCGCCGGACGCTGGGGGCGTGGAAAGAGGGTAGGTCCGTGAGGGGCCCTGCATTATGATTGGCTGCAAGGCAAGGGGCGGCCTCCGGGGTGGAGCCACGAACTGGTGACAGGAGCAGATGGTTGGAAGGATGCTGGAGTGACCCAGGGCTGGGAGAAGACCGACCCCCGCAAGGGGTGCGCTCAGGCACCTGAGCACACATCCGCACTCCTCCCAGGAAGTCTGCCTGGACTGTACTTGTCCAGATGTCGGGACACGAATCCCCATTCAGATGTTTTCCAGGCGGGACACATGGTAGTAGCGAAGGTGTGTGTGTGTGTGTGTGTGTGTGTGTGTGTGTGTGTGTGTGTGGTGTGTGTACGCGCCGCGTGTCTTTAGAAGAAGTTGGAGAATCAATCCAGAGATGCGTGCATCCTCTAAAATCCGCCCAATCCCATTCAGAGGACTCCAATTGAGAAGCCAGGGAGTGGGTGCTAATGGAATCTGGAGGAGGTGACGGTCGTGGGGCTATTTCCAGGCCAGGCACCCTTTTGAGAAGTTTGAGTCTTTGAGCACAAAGGGTACTTGAAAGTCACTGTCAAACTTTTTTAAACTGTCATTCTTTTGCCAGAAGCTGCTCTAACGGTCTGCCGGTTAACTACGATCGGAATAAATTTGTCCTCAAAAATAGTCTTAGTTTTCCAACCTACAGGATTTGCGAGAGGTTGAGGGAGCGAGGGGAAAATAGGAAGGAGGGAGATAAAGGCTTATAGGAAACAAATCAATGAGTAAACAAAAGTGTCCTGGTCGCTGGCAAATAAAAGCCGGTGCCATTAAATTGAAGAAAATGTTCTATATTCCCCCACCCCGAGTAAAACATCAAAGCCATAATTAGTCTTCATTTAAGGAGACAGTTTAGTTTGCTGTCATTCTAATTACTAGGTATTTATTTTTACCACCGATTTTTCAGAATCAAATGTCAGCTTGAAGCACACAGATCCCCGAGTTGCTTTTATTTACAGTCAAAGCCCTCTCCAGGCCCCGAGCTCCTATTCTCTTCCCCTAAAAAGACGTACCTAGGGTGGGGACGAACTGAGCTGAGCTGAGCTCTAAAAAAACTAACCCTAAGCACGAACTTCTGGAAGCGCGGGCGAGCTGCGGCGCACCCTGCTGAATTCCGAGTCAGCAAGCCTGAAAAACCCAAGTTCATCCGGGTAGCGTTGGGAAGTTCCCGGTGCAAGCAACCTGGCCCCTGCAACACCACCAGGCCTGCAACATCTAGCTGCCCGCCGTTCTGGGACAGATCGTTCCTTCAGAACATTCCCATGCAATTGCCAGAGCCGAGAGTCGCTCACGATTGATCCCGGACTTGGGCTGGATGTCACCGTCCGCGCGCGCCGGCGCTGCGGGGCCCACCCCTGGGCCTCTGAGCGCGCGCCTGGACAGGCCTCGCAACGCCGCTCCCGACCCAAAGCCCCAAGGTCCTCAATCCTCTGAACCTGACTCTAGGTCTGCTTGCCCTCGGTCCCTAGCAAGCTGAGGTCAGGCTGCCTTTGTACCTCCGGTTCGAAAATGTGCTGGAGGGCGGCGGGAAGACCCGGGACGGTTCAAAGAAGCAGGAGGCCACCACCCACCCGTGCGTCCCGGCTGCGCCCTGCGCGACCTCTTTTGTAACTACCTTGACCCGCCGAAACATTTTGCTATGAAACAGCTAAAGCGGAAGTAATTTAAGTAGTGGATTCTCCTCCCTCCCGTTAATTTGCAAGGGGAGTTTCTAGCTTTACTTTTCCGCTCTGGTGAGGACCTTGTGTTCTTCGTCAGTGACCCTTCCATCTTAATTAATTCACTATCATCTTAAATGTATTAACTAAGAGGATATAATTCTGAACATTAGCCCGATCCCCTTTCTTTTCCTTTAACAAAGGAGAGCGGAATGCCTCCGGAGAGTGAGCCTTCCTTTCCACATCAGTTCGAGAGAGAAATGAAGTTACTGTCTTCTGTCATTGGGCAGAGTGAATTTAGTGACTTTGGGCACCGTGGAGGGAAGGTGGGGGTGCTTTAGGGTTCCTGTGTTCGGAAGGTACTTTGTTAACTTCAAGCTTGCTGAGATGTGAATCGGAGAGTCCTGGGGGTCTTGTTTGTTTGCTTAAGCAATTTTATAATCCTAATAAAAATTGTCCCTGTGTAAAATTGGTATTAGAAATTCCACCGTGGAAAAAAAAGGCAGGAAAAGAAAGCGAGTGTCCACAAATGGAAGCCGTGGATCTGTTTAGGATTCTCGCCCCTCCCCCAGAGGACTGAAGGATGCTAGTGAAAGAAGCGGGAATTACCGGGAGTGTTCCACAGAGCGGAGCACCCCAGAGCCGAGCACCGCAGAGTCGAGCACTGCAGAGCCGAGCACTCCAGAGCCGAGCACCGCAGAGTCAAGCACCGCAGGACCGAGCACCGCAGAACCGAGCACCGCAGAAACGAAGCACTGTAAAGCCGAGCACCGCAGAGCCGAGCACCGCTGAGCCGAGCACCGCAGAACCGAGCACCGCAGAAACGAGCACCGCTGAGCCGAGCACTCCAGAGTCGAGCACTCCAGAGCCGAGCACCGCAGAGCCGAGCACCGCAGAGCCGAGCACCGCAGAGCCGAGCACTCCAGAGTCCAGCACTGCAGAGCCAATCGCCCCTGAGTTCTTTCTGTGCTCTCAGCCTTCTCATTCCGTCCATCCATGCAAAGAAGTCTCTGCAGCCCCCAGGACTGTCGGGTTGTCCCGGACCTGGACCTGGGCAGCGCCAGGACCTGCTCAAAGAGAGATGAAAGAGTCTCCACCCACGCTTTGACCCAGAGGCTTTGGTTAGACTGGGGTGGGGGGGTGTCCACAGCACTCTGGGGTTCGATGCTGCTGCTGCTGCCGGCTGTCCCCTTTAATAAAGACTCTCTCTCTCTCTCTCTCTCTCTCTCTCTCTCTCTCTCTCTCTCTCTCCTCTCTCTCTCTCTCTCTCTCTCTCTCTCTCTCTCTCTCTCTCTCTCTCTCTCTCTCCCCCCCCCCCCATTTTGCAGATGCGGAACCGAGGTGAGATCTGGGCAGAGGGGAGAAGGACGTTCTGACCTTGCCCTGAGTTTGAGCCTCGAACCTTAATCTTTGCTCAGCAGTGCAGGGTTACCCCACGCACCAACCAGGCGCCAACCAAGCAGGGCCACCCAAACCGGAAGCCAATTTTACCTTGGAAAACTCATTCAGGATGTTTGCACGCGGAAAAATCTAGGAGGAGCTAATTCGATTTCAACACAATTATAAGGTTTGCGCTTTATTTTTGGTTGGGTTGCTTGCCATTAGCGAATGGCAAGTCACCCAGGACTTCTGAGGATTCTAATCTGACAGGCAACTTCTCAAGAGGGCATCTCAGCTTTCTCTCCCGGGTTCTGCTGCCAACGACCTTCCCTGGGAGCCTAGTTCGTTGTCACTCTGCCTTAAAATTTTCAATCTGCAAAATAAGAGATTTGAGCCAAAAGATCTCCGCGATTATTTCCCGCCTGAAGTTTCTCTTATTCTGGGTCTGAAAAAGGACGTGCCTGCAACTGGAGCCCACTGCCAGCTCCTGGCGTGGCTGGCAACGTCCTGGGGTCTCGCCCCATTACTATTCCCTGAAGGGTCAAAAAAAAAAAAAAGGACACATTTCCTGGGGCTGCCTGAACCAATGGTCCGAGCCCCAGTTCCTGTTACCTGAACTGCGACTTCCTCCTGCCCTACGTCCCCACGGCAACCCTCCGTGCGCAGCGCACAGAGGCGTTCCAGGGTCAGCAGCTGCAAACTCCCCTTCTAGCTCCCCGGTCCGCGCAGCTCTAGGCGAACTCGGCAGTCGCTGTTCCAGCACCCGCCCGCCAGGGTGCGCTCCTGACAGCTCCTGCGTAGCGGGAGCAGAGAGTCCGCTCCTAGTGTCATAGGGGCAGCTGGTCCACTCCTTACACAGGAATGGTGACGTCATCTCCCCTCAGCTTGGTCTCCTGCAGCTCCTTCGGATGCGCCTCACAACCCCTTGAAGCTGCCCACATCTCTGCTTAGTAGAAATCAGAAGGGATCCCACTCTCTTCTCACAGGATGTAAAGTATAGCTCAGAGACTTTGAGGTTACTTGGCAAAGGCAGGCATTTGCTCGTGGATAAATTAGAAATTCCTAACAATAAATTAGACATTTCTAACAGGACAGCTGGAAGGCTCTCCTCCTGCCCCTAGGCTTCCCAGGGCTGAGCACCAAAGGCAACTATGGAGCTCTTACTATTAGATTGCTTTTGTTTGGGGACCACACCCCGTGGTGCTCAGGGCTTACTACTGGCTCTTCACTTCAGGAACCACTTCTGGTGGTGCTTGGGGGACTATATGGGGTGCCGGAGCAAAATCCAGGCAGGCCTTATGCAAGGCAAGTGCTCTAGCCCTGTGCTATCTCCGCTGGAGCTCTTAGACGTGTTTCCTTTAGGACATCTCTGCAACTCACAGAGGTGGAGAGCAAGATGGGTCTCATTGCCCAGCAGGTAGGGCGTTTGCCCGGCTGGCCTGTGCCGGCCCGGGTTCGATCCCGGCATCCCCTATGGTCCCTGGAGCACCGCCAGGAGTAATTCCTGCAGAGCCAGGAGAAACCCCTGAGCATTGCCGGGTGTGACCCCCCCCAAAAAAATCAAGAAATAAATAAATAAATAAATAAATAAATAAATAAATAAATAAATACAAGATAAAAAGAAACTTGATGGTCTGCTTGATTTAGCGACTCATCCTAAACAGTCGAGCATGGATTCCAAATCTTGTCTCTATATTGCACCCTGATGGACTGGCAAGGGGCAGGGACTGGTCTGGACACTCTGGGAGAGGCTCCTCAGTAGACCCACCCCCCCCACACACACACACGCTCTCACATATACAGGCCCAGTTCCACAGCTCCTAGAGTCTATGGCCACATATGCAGCAGCTCAACACTTCCAAATTTCACAGTCCCGACAGCATATTAGAAGTACAACAAATTTGATGGGAAAGCTGTTGGAGTCAGTCCGTGGTGCTCCATATGGTTCTCTGAGTCCTGCAGGCTGGAGACATCGCTCAGCACAGCGCCTGGTGTAAGCCGTGATCATTATTGTGTGTGACTCTAATGTAAAAAATAGAGAAATAAAATGCTAACATGGTAATTTTGGTCCTAAAGTGAAGGAATTAATGAAGTTATAAATGTTTCTTTAGCCCTCTGAGAATGGTTTTCTAAATGGTACCCAAAAGGTTAAGAAATAAAATTTCTTTTTTTTTTCTTTTGCTTTTTTGCTAACCCCAGCGACGCTCAGGGGTTACTCCTGGCTTTTTACTCAGGAATTACTCCTGGCGGTGCTGGAGGGATGCTGGAGATAGAACCCAGGTCGGCTGCCTGTAAGGCAAACGCCCTACCCGCTGGACTATCGCTCCGGTCCAAGAAAGAAAATTTCTAAAGTGAATTTTTAAATTGAAATATTTCAGTTTATAATATATTACTTAAATATATTACTTAAATATAGCATTTATTTACTCTTGCTTTGAAAATTTCTTGTTTTTCAGCTTTGTTTTACATATAGTTTAAAAATTAACAAGATCTTATTTCTCGTCATACAAATTGCCCATATTTACTCTGAAACACAATTCCAGGAGTTGTCAACTACTTTTAGTTTTTTGTTTGTTTGCTTTTTTCGGGGGCCACTCCTGGCAGTGCTCAGGAGTAACTCCTTGTTCTCCACGCTGAAATTACTACTTGAGGTGTTCAAGGAACCATGTGGGGTAGAGGGAATTAAACTCGCCATATGCAAGACAAGCATCTTACTGACTGTGCTATCACTCGAGCCCATTTTAGTTTTATAGTTGTGTAACTCAAAGGGCCAAGAAGAATGAGAGCTTCCATTTTATATGTCACTGGCAGGAATTTAGTGAATAAATTGTATTTATTGCTAAGGTTCTGATAACTTCATAGATGTCACATCCCTTGACGTTTTGCAAGCTCTTGAAAGGGTGTGTTTTCCCTTTTGAGACCTCAAGAAATATTTAGGTATACCCTTTATTTCACTTTTTTCCCATTTAGAGTATTAATGTGTTCTTTCTACTGGCATAAAATGTTGCATTTTTACCCTTTCATGGTATTCATTCTGCTATTCAACTCAGTCACTAAACACTATTTCAACTGTATATCTGGCATTTCAAGTTGTCTTAAACTGTTAATTTTCATGTTTTACTTTTTTTTTTTCTATTTTGGGTCTCACCCGGTCATGCTCTAAGGTTACTCCTGGCTCTGCACTCAGGAGTTACTGCTGTGGGTGCTCAGGGGACCATATGGGATGCCGGGGTTGAACCTGGGTAGCCCTGTGCAAGGCAAACTCCCCTACCCTTGGTATTATCACTCTGGCCCCTGTTTTACTTCTTAATTCTTTTCAGTGTGGTTATGCTCAGAGTTAGTTAGTAATACGTAGCTGTTGAAGGATAAGACTCCAGCCCCTATCTTCTCCAAACATTTTTCAGGGTGGAAGTTGAATTATAAATAAGATTCACAAATGCCTATTTATCTTCCTGACCTGTTAACTTCCTATTATCCTATCTCTCCATCTATCAAGGTTACTTTAAATAACTGAGCTCCTAACACTTCCTTCCCTTTTCTTCCTCTTCCCTCCCCAGCCTTCCCTCTCCTGCACTTCCTTCCTTAGGGGACACCCAGAGGTGAATTTCTCCTGCTCTGCACTCAGAGATCAATCTTGGCAGGGCTTGGGGGACTGTATGGAGTCCTGGGGATCGAACCTAGGTCAGATGCACGCAAGTCAGATGCCCTACCCCCTATACTTTCTCTCACTGCTACTTCTCAGTGATGCTTGTCTAAATTGTCTAATCAGGCAGGTGGTGAAAGAGGAAAGGTGTCCCACCTCTCTTTATTTAGCCCATTCGACTGTTGTCCTCTCCACAAGAAAACATAACAACTTTCTGCCATCCAAAGACTTCTTCATCTTTCTTCTCTTCCAAATTCTAAGATTTCTTTCTTTGGGACATCGTTAGGACAGAATTCAAGACAGTTTTTGGTAATACTTGCTTATTCACAATTATGCCTCATATTATTTATTTAAGTTTCTACTGGGTGCCCGCTTCTTCACAATTATGCCCCCTCATATTATTTTTAAGTCTACTGGTGCCCGCTCGAGCAAATCGATGAACAATGGGAAGATAAGTGATACAAGTGATTATTTTTAAGATAGGATCATTTCACTAGCTTGCATCTTGATTTTGCCTTTTCAATGTCAATTTTAATTTAAATAGAATATACCTTTCTAGTTTATGATTTATTTGCCTTTTCAGGAAAATATTTTTATTTTATAGCATTAAGCTTTCTTCCTATTTTGCTATTTATTCTGTTTTTCAGGAGTATCAATTCTATAAACATTGTTTTCTTTTCATATCTATATTTTATGTATAATTTTAAATCTTAGATATTTCCAGTTTTTTTTAATGTGTGCATAATTTCTTTTTAGCATCTCTACAAAGTCCCTAAAATAAACATAGTAAATTTTATTTTTTTTTTATTTCTTCAGTTTGCTTTTATTCCCTGACCATTATCCAGATATTTTCCTGATCACTTTTATCTAGCTCCAATACTTTTTCTTGGTTGTTTTATGTCATCTTATTTGAAACATTGATTCTACTCATTGACATTTATTTTTCAGAAGGATTGCATTAGTTGTAATTCTTTTAAGAGTTTAGAGAATTGTTCTTACACCTCATTTTCCATTCAGCTAGTAGTTGTTATTTCTTCCAATTCCACATATTCTCTCCCCATAACTTCCATACCTAAGGATCCCTACTTATTAACATGTAACATTTATTAGTGTGGTACACTTGTTACCAAACAATGAGTCAATATTGACATATTGCTATTCACTAAACTTAAATGTTTCTATTACGTTATAATGGGTTATAATATATAATTATATAATCATGAATTTCAAATATCATGAAATCAAATGTACTTCCCCCTACCCCATCTGTTGAACCATCCTTAACTTTCTGTCTTTATTAATTTCACTAAGTACCTCATGTAAGTGGAGGGATACAGTATTTGCCCAGTATGTACAGTTTTATTCATTCTTCTTAGTGCCCTCAAGGTTCACCCATGTTTTAGGATGTATCGCAATTTCCTTCCCCCTCTATTCCTTCGTTTCCTTTTCCTTCTCTTCTTTTCACTCCCCTTCCTTTCTTTCACCCCGCTGAGAACAGAACCACAAGAACTGTTCTCAGTCATGTGGGAAGTCATGGGGATCAAACCTGCAGACTCATGCTGCAACCCAGATGCTTTAGCTACTGAGTCACCTCCAAAACCAGAATTTCCTGACTTCTTAAGGATAAATAATGATTTCGTATTTGTACCACATTTAATTTTTTTTATTGTATCACCATGAATACACAACTACAAAGCTGTTCATGATTGGGTTTCAGTTATACAGTGTTCCAGCACCTGTCCCCTCCTCCTCCACCAGTGAACATTTCCACCACCAATGTCCCCAGATTCCCTCCCCTCCTCCAGCCTGCCTCTTGGCAGGCACTTTTGCCCCCTTCTCTCTCTCTCTCTGTCTCTGTCTCTGTCTCTGTCTCTCCCTTCCTCCCTCCCTCCCTCCCTTCTCTTACACATTGTGGCTTGCAATACATACATTTAGTGTACCACATTTTATTTTTCAGTAATCAAGAAGCAATTGAGTTCATTCCATCTGTTACTCATTGTGATTAATAATGGTATGAACAAGGACAAAAATATTTTTTCTAAGACCCTCCTTTTGGGCCAGGATGTAACTCTGAAGGGCATTTGTCTTATGCACTTGGTATTTTGAGCACTGCCATAATGGAGTGTACCACGTGGTGTGACCTCACCTCAAAAAATGAATACATAAATAAGACCCTCCTTTTAATCTTTGGGTAAGTACACAGCGGTAGAATTGCTGTATCATATCCTAACTCTGTTTCATTTTTTAAAGTAACTGTCAAATTATTTTCCATAGCATTATGGGTTGATGAATGGGGTGGAGAAATCTGTACTAAAAAATCCACTATCAGAGACTGATTCTTCTTTCACCTAGAGAAAGCATGGCTAGAAAATGGTAGAAACCACACCCAGAAGTGCAAATCTCCCACAGTAAATTGCTCTGGGAATTGAAAAAGCATTTGAAGTAGCAGGTGGTAGTTTGTGAGCCTTTGAACCAGAATCTAGCCACTTATTGGCTAAAAAGGAATCTTGTATTAATCGAAGAGAAAATCTTCGCAAATATCTGGAGGCATCAGTGGCTCTTATAACTTATCTCCCAAAGGTCTCTGTACAAGATACTTCAAGCTGCTAGCCTTTAAAGTAGCAGGCAATGCTGACCAGTGTTAGCCTGTTGCCACTAACTATCAAAATCAGACAGGGAATCTTTCTGTACACCAAACCCACTGGAAATACACCTTATGATACTTGAAACATGTTCTCCGTGGACTATTCCCTATATCTTGTCTTTCCTACAGTTTTGTGTATATTCAACTAGTTCTTCAGATGGTTTCTCTTGTGAATATTCCTCTTTGCTTTCTCATCCACAAGGCAAAAGTCTGATGATGGTAGAGGTCCAGACTTCCATACTAAGCTACAGTTTTTTTCATACTATCTTCACCTTCCCACACGCTTTTTTTTTTCTCACTCACTGCTACTACTCAGTGCTACTCACTACTTTGACACTCTACTGGGGACATGATTCTTGTGTAAGGAAGTGAGAAAGAGTGCCTTTTAGAATCTCTATGGTTGAAACAAGCATATACACAGATACTCTTATTTTACCCACAATAAAATAGGAGAGACACCTTAAGTGTCTCTCCTTGTTCTCTTTCAATACTGTTTCTATCTGGAAGGCAAAAAAACACAAATGTAAATCTACCAAAGGTGAAGTTGGTTTCGAAAATTCAGAACTGCCTCTGACGTGGTTTCTTTAAACATTTGCCTTGAGGAAGTTAGCAGTGTTTCAAAAGTAACACAAGAGTTCTACTGTAAGTCGCTTTTCCTGTTACCAGCTTTTCAGCATTACTTAGCCCTAAGGCTCTGCTCTCTGCCCAGTCAGAGGAATTTTGCTTACCAATTCCTCTTCCTCCTGTTATTTTCCTTTCTCAAAGACCTTTTGTGGGCCTGAATTATGTACCCCTGTGGCTCTCAACCATGACTTCACCTGGAGTAAGATTACCTGGCTCTACTGAATGCCACCCCAAAAAGAATTTTGGAAAATTATTTATCTCTCTGTGCCTTAATTTTTTTTTCTTTTTTTTGCTTTTTGGGTCACACCCGGTGATGCTCAGGGGTTACTCCTGGCTCTGCACGCAGGAATTACTCCTGGAAGTGCTCAGGGGACCATATGGGATGCCGGGGATCGAACCCAGGCCGACAAAGGCCGGCGCGTGCAAGGCAAATGCCCTACCCGCTGGGCTATCATCTGTGCCTTAATTTTTACCTGCACAACCTCCGGCCCCATGTGTGCCTTAATTTTTTACAACCGTAAGGGTTTACAGTAGTGCCAAATTTAATAGCTGTGACTGTTCTCATCTTGATATACATGATTAGAGCACTTCCCTCCCCTACCTTGACACTCTACTGGGGTCCATGATTTTGTGTAAGGAAGTGGGGAAGAGTGCCTTTAGAGTCTCTGTGGTTGAAACAAGCATATATGCAGATTATTTTACCCACAAGGGAGCACGCTTCCATTCCACCACCCAGACTCAGAGATCCAGATACATGCTTAAGAGAATAACTGCATGAGAAATTTGAACTTTGAACTACTCCTATTCCACAAAACTATCCTAAAATTTAGCTGACCAAGTTTAGGCCCAACCAGGTCACATTTTAAAAATCAAATGGTCTAAGGTAAATAATAAAACAGCAGCTATCAATACTGGACTAGCATTGCCAGATGTTATTAAGTGATTTCTCCAGCAAAATGGAAAACTGTATATATTATATTTACTTTGGACCCTGGCTTTGGGGACTTTATGTGGTGCCAGAGATTAAGTGGGATACAAGGCAAGGGACCTTAATCCCTGTACGGTCTTTCTGGCCCAAGGAGAATCATATTTCAATATGAAATTGCCTACATATTTAAATACACTGTTATTTTTTAATGATTTATTTATTTTTTAACAATAGAACAAACATTATTTTATATGGTAAATGCTGCCACAACATGCCCACCTCCAGAGTGCCTGGGACCTCTACCTCTGTCCCAAGATTCTCTCTCCCAAGAATCCCTAGATAACAGTTCTGTTGGTATCTTGGGATTGTTTCCCCTGGGAATTATCAAAGTCCTCATTTTGTTTCCTGTATTCCATCAATGAGTAAGATCATCTGCTATTTCTCGTTTTCTTTCTGATTCACTTCACTTAGTATGAATCTCTGTAATTCCATCCATATTATAGTAAAGTACATGATTTTCTGTCATTTTTCATAGCTTTTATATTCCATTATGTATATATACCACAATTTCTTCACACACTCATCTATTGGACATGGGTATTTCTAGAAATTAGCCACTGTTAATAATGCTGCAACTAACAGAAGTTTTTAAATGCTTTGGGGTTAATGGATTTGTGGAGTAGATGTCCAAGAGTGAGATCGTAGGTACAAACGGAAGTTCAAATTTTAATTGAGAGATAATTTTAAAAAGAAATGATATTTGAAATAAAACTTTAAATGAGTTCTGGGGTTTATTAACATTTGAGCTAAACACGAATCAATTATTTCTTCAATTTATAGTCTATATCCAACACTAACCTTTGTTCCTTTCAAATTGTTCCCAAAGGCAGAGAGAAAATGACATTGTTGGAATTGAAAGTACTTTTTATGCACCCTCAGAACATCCCATTTTGCAAATAAAAACAATGGTTTTTAATGCCTTGCTGAAGGTCATCTAACTATGACAAAAGAGGTCAAACAAAACTGTATTGCTTCACCCAGAAAGGACCTGGATAGCCAGCTCTTCCCTTAAGGATATACCCACTCACCCTTTTGGAAAACAATATGGACATTCCTCCCAAAACTAGATATTGAGCTCCCATTTGACCCAGCAATACCACTCCTGGAACTATCCCCTGAAGACCCAAAAACACACAGCAGAAACACTATCTGCACTTCTATATTCATCATAGCTCTATTCACGATAGCCAGAATCTAGAAACAACCTAAATGCCAGAGAACAAAAGACTGGATAAAGAAACTGTAGTATATCTAACAAAATAGAATACCATACAGTGTCATTTCTGATGAAGTCATGCAATTTGCTTGAAAATGGATGGACATGGAGATTATCATGCTGAGTGAAATTAATCAGAAGGAAAAGGACAGATATAGAATGACTGCATTCATTAATGGGATATAAATATATACCAATGTTCTACTAATTGTGGGAAATGGTAATGCCAGACTAGAACTCAGCATTGAATGTATACAAAGGGATTTACATGATAAACCCTAAATGTCTATAGGGCAAACCACAATGTGTAAGAGAGAGAGAGAGAGGAGAGAGAGAGAGGCAGAGAGACAGACAGACAGAGAGAAGAAAAGAAAGGTACCTGCTATAGAGGCGGCTGGGGAGAGGGAGAAGGAATCTGGAGACAGTTGTGGTGGGAATAGGTGTTGGAGGGATAGGTGCTGGAACATTGTATGACTGAAGCCCAATCATCAACATCTTTGTATATCTCACTAAAGTATAATAAAAAATATATATAAAAAGAATATGCCCACTTTCATGCTTATCCTTTTCTTGTTTTTACATATTTTACCTTATCACACAAGGGCAATCTACTAATATTTTTGTATATCTTCTTTCATCTCTGACCCTGGTGCCCTGCCAGACATATAGTAAGTAGTCAACAAATTGTTGTTGCTCAAAGTAATTAAAATAATTAAGCATGTTAGATTAGTGTATCAAAATAATAACTTATTTAATGACTACTTTAATACTTAAGGATAAATGTCAGTTTCTGGTCTTCTGTAGATCTAGATTTAAAGTAATTGGATTTCTTGATCCTTAACCAGCTCAAAGCTTTTATTCATTTATTCACTCTTTCATTCATTTCACCTTTCTGTATAATATAAACTGTTTGGAAATCTGTATATATTATATTTATTTTGGGCCCTGGCTTTGGGAACCTTATGTGGTGCCAGAGATTTACAGTTTACAATCTACCCCCAAAATTCTGATTGCATCGAGTATATATATTATAAATATATGCTCATTATAAAAAGGAGCTCATTGCTCCTTTTTATGTTCATTATAAAAAAGAGCACACTAACTTAAGAATACAAAAAATGAACCCAGAACAGAGTTGAGACAAATATATACAAGAGTTCTCTCTTCTGCTCTCTGACTCTCCTCTCACTTTCTAGTGGAAGAATATATTTATCTCCTAAAGCAATTGAGGGGGGATAACTAATTTCTACATAGTGAATCTGAATTAGAGGATTATAGATCTGGATGAGACCCTGGGGATCTTTACTCCACCCAAGAATGTTTAGCAGCATTTAAAAGAAGCCTCTTTAATCTTCTATCTGTCTTTGGCGTCAAGTACTCCTATTAACATGAATACTATCTAAGTAAAGATTTAAGCAATTAGATTCCATTGGGTAATTCCAGAAACAAGTATGTCGTAATGAATTCAGGTTCTGGGAGTATGGTCTAAATATCTTTTAGAGTCCAGTTAACATTTGATAGTTTCTTTTGCAGGTATATTTCATTTGTTTGTTTGTTTGTTTGTTTGTTTTTTGATTTTTTGGGTCACACCCAGTGAAGCTCAGAGGTTACTCCTGGCTCTTCGCTCAAGAATTACTCGTGGCAGTGCCTGGTGGACCACATGGGATGTCCGGGATCGAACCCTGGTTGGCCGCGTGCAAGGCGAATGCCCTACCTGCAGTGCTATTGCTCCAGCCCCTGTTTGACTTTTAATTATTAGGTTAGAGCTCCTCTTTTCCTTTCCTACCCATTCTCCCCAGGTGATCTCCAGTTCTGATGGGTTTGAACACCATCTTTTTCTAATGATTCCCACATTTCTAATTACTCCCACATATCACTAGCTTAGTCTTCTCATCTTAGAACCAAAGTTTGTATGCTGTAGTACCTACAGAGTATTTCCATCCACTTAAAGGTATCATCAATATATCAAGATAACTGACACAATCCTTTTGTTCCCCAACATTTCCCCACTACAGTAAATGGAAACTTTGAATATTCATCATTTATGGAAAGCTAGGAATTTTGTCCTGGTTGTGTCACATCTTCCACAACATGTTCACATATTCCTGTTCTCTACATCACTACCCACTTGGCTTACCACCATCATCACTCTTGGACTGTTAGGAGAGTAGCCAGACTCTTGGTTTTGACGTCCACCAACCAGTTCATACCATACCATGCCAGCCTCATTTTTCCATACCATCTTCCAATCGGTTCTCAACTTGGCAACACATGATATTAATACACCAATAAAACTGTCCTTTCTCTGCTAAAGAAAGGACACTCCTACATATAAAGAAGATACCACTCTACCAGAAGAGATTAGGGAGTGGGTGAAATGGTAAAAGTGGCCAAAGGCACACATTTCATGCATAGCATGGGGGTGATAATTACAGTGCATAGTCTATTTAAAAGTCTCTAAGAAAGTAAAATATCTCATCAGAGAAATAACTATATAATGATGGCTCATAGTGATGTTCATTTTATAATAGAGACGTATTGAGTCATTACATTGTAGCCATTATACATTTCTTTCCAGTGAACTTCAAGAAGTCCTCAACTACTGACAAGATCCCTACTTCATCTTGTACCCTCATTTCCTTGGTCATTATCCTATAGTTTCAGTGGTCTTTCAGCACTGAAAATATGTATCTAAATCATGTTCTTTGAAAATCTGGCATGCTTTGCCTCTATTTTCTACACAGAGGATTTCATTCTAGCCTTCAGTCACACTCATATATCCACATGCATGAAGATTTTACCTAGCATTCTACATAAAGAGCAACCATCCCCACCAGGTGTGGACAATGAACATTATAGTAGCCTTTCTCCTGTTATGTCACACCATAGACACGAAGCAGTGTTGACGTGAACATGTTATTAAGATCAGGACTAAAGCAAAGACTTTCATCACTTTACTTAACATAGTATTTGAAGTTATAACTGGAGCAACTAGACAACAACAAAAAAGAAATGAAAGACTTTCAAACTGGAAAAGCAGCAAACATTATCTTTGTTCACAGATGACATCATCTTATTTACTGAAAAAGCCTAAAGGTTCCACCAAAAACAGTTAAGAATCTACACCTCCAAATCAGTTACATTTTTATTAACTAACAAAAAAGAATCCAAAAAAATTAAGAAAACAATTCCACTTATAGACAATAAAACTTAACCAAGGAAGTGAAAGACTTGAAAATTGCAAAGCATTAAAGAAGCCAAATAAAGAAACAGATGTATGGGTTAAAATAATACTGTCAAAATGATAACACAACTCAAAACATTCTGTAGATTCAATGTGATCATTGTTAAGATTTCAATTTCTTTTTTGTATAAACAAAAAATCCACTTTAAAATTCAAATGAAGTTTCAAATGTTCCTAAATAACCGAGTAGTCTTGTAAAAAAAAAAAAAACATGAAAAGCTCACAATTCCTGGTTGAAGTTTTTACTAGAAGGATTGGAGCAATAGTATATAGGCTAGGGCATTTGTCTTCCACACAGTCAACCCTTGTTCGATCCCAAGAATCCCATATGGTCCTCCAAAACCCTCCAGGAGTAATTAGTGAGTGTAGAGCCAGAAGTACCCCCAACCATTGCTGGGTGTGACCCAAAAGTGCCCCAAATTTTTAACTAGAAAGCTATGGTAACCAAACTAGTAATAGTACAGGCATAAAAACCATATAGAATAGAGGTCGGAGCGATAGCCCAGCGGGTAGGGCGTTTGCCTAGCACGCAACCGGCCTCTGCCGGCCTGGGTTTGATCCCGGCATCCCATATGGTCCCCCAAGCACAGCCAGGAGTAATTCCTAAGTGCAGAGCCAGGAGTAGCTCCTGAGCATTGCCGGGTGTGACCCAAAAAGGCAAAAAAAAAGAACAATTTAGAATAGAATAAAGAACCCATAAATAAACCCTCTTGTATACTGATTTCCAACATAGTTTCCACTATTAATGAGAAGTATATCTAACAAACATTTCCAAGAAAATGTATCATCACATCAAAAGAATAATTTGGATCCTTATATATAAAATTTACTATAAAGGGCCAGAGACATAGTGTAGCAGAGAAGTTACTTTCCGTGTAATGCAACTAACCCAGGTTCCAACCCAGCACCACATTTACAGCTAGAATAAGTAAGTCCATAAAGACAGAAATAGAATAGAGGCTACCAAGAATTGGGGCTATGGAGCAACAGGGGATTTTATTTCATGAGTACAAGATTTTTGTTTGGGATGATAAAATAGTTTTGAGAATAGTGGTGATGGTTATACAGCATTCCATACATCAATCACTATTGTGTATATACAATAAAAAAGCAGAAAAGAGAAGAATCTTTGAATTGATGACTAAGGCATTACAGAAAAAGTTTGAGAGGAAAAGCCTAGGATGTCAATATTTTGTGAGGCCCTATATGGTGGTGAGTTGATTAAAATGAAAGGCTCTCATTTGGGGAAGGGTGAGACGGGCCAATATGATTCTGTTAATGGGGCTCTATAGTAGTTAGAGATCAGGAAGTAATGCAACATGAGCTACTTTAGTCTTGGACGAGTCAGAGTACTATTAATTAGCTCAGATGACGGGTGTTTCTTGCCAGTAGTCCCAGGCACAGAAGTGGCAAACACACTCTTCTCACCCCCCACCCCTCCCCACACCCCCATTGCCACATACCCCTCAAGAGCTACCCACAGCTATTCAATCATGCCTCATAAAAATTATCATATTCTTGTTACCCTCCAGTTTGGGTCCTCATCCACCATGATTCCCAGTGCTGCTTCCTCTGTGTTATCCATTCCCATATCACGTCACATTTGTTTCTGCATCTGCCTTCTTTTTTGGCCTTTGAGCTTTTCCTTAGTAGTTCTGGTGGTTCCTGTCAAGTCATTAATTTTCCAGTTTAGTACATGTTTGCTTAACAAAGCTGAATATCCAGATCTTTCCGACATGGTGCATTTCTCATGGAATCACTGGCAGTATCACAACAGATGAGCTCTGCCCAGCAAGCAAGGACTCCACGTCAGAGGAGTGGGACCTTGGCCTACTCCAAACCAAACAAAACACATAGGCAACTAGTCTGAGTGGATGTCTTATGACTCTTCCAGCTCAAGGAAAACTTGCCATGACTGCTCAGAATCAGAACCCATTCCTCTGAGAAACAAAGCTTAAAATAAGGACAAAGGGGTTAGTAGTTTATTTGGGAGCCGCAGGTTCACAAAGGTGTGAGTGAAATAGGCACAGAGAAGCTAATAGTTTATTTGAGAGCTCAAGTCCACAGAGGTGTGAAAGAAAAGTCAGTGGAAGTGTGAGGTGATGGAAGGAGAGGGAAGCTATAATTTTGTATTTGTTTATATAGAGCTTGGAAGAGATGTGTTAGATTGACCAGCAGCAAACACACAAACCTTAAGAAATAGCATAGGACATTAGTGGCATGCTGGGAATTTTTCTATCAGTTTCACTTTCTCTGGTTTCATTGGTCAAGCTTCATCAGACAGGTATATATTTCCTCATAACCCCAGACTTCATCACCTCTTTCTATTTTGACTATCTGATGTCAGATCTCATACCCTGCAATGTGAGTTGTTTTGCAAGTATGAGATTAGAGAGACACAGTGGATTGAATGGAGCTCTCCTAAATAAATGTCCACTAGACCTTATGATTATAACATCATCTGAAAAATTATTATTGATAGATGTAATTCATTTGAAGATCTTTAGATGAAGTTATCCAGATTCAAGTGGGTCCCAACTCTCTTGAAAAGTGTCCTTACAAAAGAAGACAGATGGGAAACAGTGGAGAAGAACTGTCAAAGACTGAGGCATATTTAGAAAGATGTGGTCATAATCAGGGGAATACCAAAAGCCACCTGAATCTTAAAAATATGAGGAATGGATCCTTCACTATAGGGTCCACAGGGAGCAAGGTCCCATTGACATATTATATGTCCAGCCTCCAGAAATATGAGATAACACACATCATTATTTTAAGCCACTGAGTTTATGGAAATGTTGGTCTTATATTAGGACACTAATATAAGATGTCCTAGAACAGGCATGGATGAGGGGAGAGGGAGAGGGAGGGTGGAGAGAGATGTCGAGCAAATTTAAATGCAAGGTGAGAAAAAACATTGTGTGCGATACAATTCCTTTTCCATATCAGTAAGCGGGGAGAGAACAAGGAGATCTCAAAATGCAGCCTGGCCTGTGGGTGGCAGATGGGAAGTGAGGCTGGAAACTAAGGTGTGGGGCCCGAGAGTCTAGAGATCAAAGGGAGTCACTGGTTCATTAAAAATGGATGTTGTTGTCAATGAGGATTAGGGCAGGGGATGTAAAGAGAAAGAGCCAGATAAATACAGGGTTGAGATGATCTAAGAGGTGAAGATGAGTTCTGGTGGGAAGGGATTGTTAGCAGCGATTATTTGGCAGGAATTGAACAGATGAGGGGCTTGAATTTCAGTTGATCGTATTGGGAAGTTGGCAAGGGGTCTGAGGCAAATGTGGAAAAGGATGGAAGATCTCTTTCCTTCAAGCTGTGGAAGTCTGACCGTGGTAGGTGGGTGTTCTTGGGGATTTCAATGAAGTGAGATGCTAAAAGAGGTTAAGAGAGGTTTAAAGGCGAGTGAGATGGTATAGGCATTATGGTGCATGGCTTGACGCCAGTTTGGTTTAATCCCCAGAATGAAAAGGTTTCTAGAGCATTGCCTGATGTACCTGCAATGGTCTAGATCGCCCTCGGCACCACAGGGTTGAGCAGCACCCAGCCTTGAGCCCATGCATTGAACCACTGGCGTACTAGACTGAGAACTGCCAGAGGCTCTCTAGGATACCCGCTCAAGAAAAGAGGTTAATGCAATGGGCAGGTAATCCTTAACACAATAGGGAACCCCACTGAGTCATGAGAGAGTGGAGTACTTGGAACAGAAAGTTGTCAGATGGCAGAGTAGGAATTTCTTCTCTTATCATTCTTGCTGTTGTTGTTGATATGATAACTAACGGGCAACACATACCTGTTGATGATGCTTACACATTTAAATCTGGTGCTTGCCAGGGCACATGCATACATGAAGTTCCAGTGCTCTCGCACTCAGCCACTGCACTTAACAGGGGTAGTGCTTCTCTAGTTTCTATGCTCTTGCTAAGGATGCTGCAGTGCTCACAACATATTCACAAAGTTTTGCAGTTCCTGTGCAAACACACCTTTTAGTTTCAATGCTCAGTGTGGAGGGTGCGGTTCACACTCTTGACTGAGTGGAGCTGAGTCATTCACAGTTCTCGGGATCACAGACAGCAGTGCCACTAGGGTTTCTGTTTGTGCTGACACTGGGAATTGGGGATTGAATTTGTGGCCTTATGCTTGTCAAGCAATCACTCTAGACCATGAGCTACACCCCCAGCTGAAAGACAGATTTATTTCTTTAAATATAACAGAGAACTTGATGTCTATCCAGAGATAATGAACAGAAAGTGAATTCGTGAAATTAGAACAGGAAAGTCGAGAACCAAGAAATCTTTCATATCTCAGAGCTCTCTGAGGTGATCCCTAGTGTGTTTTCTACGTTTATCTCCTGCTATGCCTTTGTTTTGTTCCCTAGTTAATATGATTTGTTGCCTCTGCATATCACCTCATAACATTATATATATTCTGTTCATGCCTGGGTCCTAACTGGAAATGAACTCTTTCCCAGGAATTTGAATCTGTGATTTTATATATAACTGGGTCCCTGTACTTGTTCTCATAGACAGGCACTTGACACTGTTAGTTAGATGTGACCAGATAGATGAGTATCTAAGAAGAAACACAGCCACCAAGAACTCCCATTAGTTGGGCTCTCTGTGGTAAACTGAAAAAAAAAAGACTTCCAAAGATACCAGGTCTTAGTCACTAGAAACACTGATTACCTTATTATAGTAAAATATGTGTGAGGTAAAGATCTTTAGATAAAGAGATTACCCTGGATTACCTAGGCATATTTTAGTCAAGAATGTACATTCTTATATGAGGAGGTAGAGGGAGACCCCAACAACACATGCGCACATGCCCACACACACACACACACACACACACACACACACACACACACGAAGTTCACTTGATCACTTGACATCCCGTTATTCGTCGATTTGCTCGAGCGGGCACCAGTAATATTTCCATTTGACTCTATCACGTGCCACTGTAGCCCAATGGCATCTGGTTGCTTCAGGAATACAAAGAGCCTCAAACTGTTCGTTCAGGGTCTTGATGAAGAAGTCTGACCATCTTGTAGACATACGAGTAAAGGTGAAAAAATTGGCAGTGATTGGAGTGATAGGGCAATACACTATGATTCAGGGAATACCAGAAGCCACTAGAGATTGGGTGGGGGAACAAGAAGAGTTTTCCTAGACAAGAGCCTCCTGAGGGAACACGCTCCTTTGGACACTGTAATTTCAGCCCAGTGACACTGACTTCAAACACTTCCCTCCATTTCCCTTCTGCTGTTATTTCCGTTGTTCCTGTTGTTGTTGTTGTTATTGTTGCTATTGTTGCAATGTTTGGGGTCACACAGTTGGTTGTGGAGTTGCCCAATGCTATGGCACTGTGGATCACAATAGCAGTGTTGCTGATACTTGACAAGACAGGTTATTTCCAAGAGTTCAAACAGGGCAGGTACACAACAGTGAGTCACACCTCTGGGCTATGACTTTTGAGCTTTAAAAACTGCAAGAGAAAAATTTCTTTAAAGTTCTGCAGGGTGAGATCAATTGTACAAAAGTCTTGGGAAACTTTCATACTGAAGTAGGGGCGATGCTGAAGATGAATTTCAAAGCATGTGTGGAGTCAGGTTCTTACAGCTACATGAGGATTCCAGAAGAAAAGCACTTTCTGTTGCAGGCACATTTTGATGCCAAGAGACACAGACCCTTAAACACCAAGACAGAAACACAATTTATTAACATGCCCTTTATTGTACACACACTATAATAAAGATTGTGGGAGGAAACAGGTTAATAGAAGACCTTTTGTTGAGGTACTTGGGGAGGAGATAATGAACTCAGCAGCTAAACAGAAACAGAAAGGATGAGACAGTGGGTAATGCAAACAGAGAAACCTAGCCAGACAGTTTGACATGCAAACATACACACACGCCTACACCTACATCTTAAGGTGTGATGATTTTGCTTTCAATCTTGTTCAACTTCATAGCCTCTGGCTGTGTCTATATGAGGCAAAACAATTGGGCAATTCAGCAAAATCATTAGTCAAACTAAAGTTCAGCTTGGCAGAATAGTACAGAGTAAAGAATATGAATTATTTATTCCTGTCCCTCCATCTAACTCTGGTAAAGGTTAAGAGTTGTACTTTATTACAAATAGGGAAACAGGCTGCACCTCACAGAGATAATAATGTGCCTACAGGCACAGAGCTAGCTAAGTGGCTGATCAAAATTCAAATTAAGACCACACTTTGAAACACAAGATTTTTTCTGTCACTATATAGCTGGCTTTTTAGAGTTGTTTAGCCACATAGTAATCAAAAGATGAGGATCCTCACTCTCACTACTATTATTCAACATAATATTGGAAGTCCTTACCATAGCAGTTGGGCAAGAAAGAGATATTAAAATGGTCCAGAGTTGAAAAGGAGAAATCAAAACTGCCACTATTTGCAGATGGCATGATATCATACTTAGAAAACTCTATAAACACTCAAAAAGCTAGTAGAAACAATAAGCTTATGCAGTAAAATGGCAGCTTATAGAACAAATATGCTCAGAACCAGAGCTATAGCACAGCAGATAGGGCATTGCCTTGCATGTGACCAACCTGGATCTGATCCTCGGCATCCCATATGGTGCCCCGAGCACTGCCAGGAGTAATTCCTGAGTGCAGAGCCAGAATAAGCCCTGAACATTGCTGGATGTGACCCAAAAGAAAAAAACAATCAACAGGCAGAAATCCATTCATGGTATTTCTATCTGCAAATAATGAAATAGAATATAACAATTTAAAAATCCCATTCACAGGGCCAGAAGAGGTACAGCAGCTAAGCATTTGCCTTGCATGTCCTAACTCAGCTTGCTCTCCAGCATCCCATATGCTCCTCAAAGCACCACTGCACCACCAGGAGTAATTCCTGAGTGTAGAGTCAGAAGTAAGCCCTAAGTATTGGCCCCCAACAGAGGGGAAATAATGCATTAAAAAGAAAAAAGAAAACTAGGCTGAAATCTGGCATTTTCCAGTGTAAATATGGCTCAGCTCTGCATCTAATCAAAAGAACACCAAGCCTCTGAATTCCAGGCAGACTGAATCTTCCACCAGAACTCCAGGGGCAGACAGATGGCCCCTCCCTGCCCCTAAACACCATAGAAAAGCCAAGCAGCCCCACCCAGCCCCACCCACACCTGACATATTTGGCGTAGAAATGGCTCAGCTCCACAACCTCATCAGGCTGCCAATTTATCAAATGATTCTGACTCCTAGAGTATGCAACTAGACACCTCCAAATTTCATACTATTGAGAGCTCAGTAGGAGCACAGTAAATCTGATGGGAAAGCTGATGTAGAAGTAGAAGCCCACCAAGCTCAGAAGACACTAACACTGAAGGCTCAACCAGCACCAAGCAGCTCAGTAGATCCTGGACAAAACCTTTAGTAACATCGTTGTGAGATATAACAGTGAAAACATTATTTTGCGTCTGCAACGGAGGAAGGTGCAGGTTTGGGGAATGGTGGGAAATCTCAGTGTGTGTAAACAAAACAGTGAGCAGTGCAGCGCACTGTAATGACACTACCGCCAACATGTGCAGCCTCAGAGAGTCAGCACACGTCACGCTGACCGCTCGTCCGCCAAAGAGCCCCACTACAAAGGGAATTATTAATGCTAAAGTAATTTCATGTTTTAGTGTATTGCAGTAAGCACTATGAAGCAAACTATTTTCTTCCTGCTAAGAAGACAGGCTGGAGGGTGGGGTATGTGGGAAACAGCGGACATTGGTGGAGGGACTGTCACAATGGCTGTGGGACTGGAACACTGAATGCCTGAAACAACTATATTATGAACAGTTATGTAAATCACGGTGCTTAAAGGTTTTTAAAAAGGGAGAAAACACTGTCACTATTAAAATAAATAGAAATAGAAAAAGACACAAGGAACTGGAAACACATACCCTATTCACTCATGGGTTGAAGGGATTAACATTGTTTAAGTGACAATACTACTCAAAGCATCAGACAGCTTCAAAGCATTCCCCATAAGAACTCCTCTGTCAATTTTTTCCAAGGATATGGACCAAATGCTATTAAAATGGATATGGCGTAAATTTAAAATAAAATTCACGGACTAGCCAAAGTAATCTGGGAGAAAAGTTAAAAAGGTTTTTTCTTCCCCCAACTTTAAATGATGCTATAAAATTATCACTAAAAAGATAATATAGTGCTGGAATAAAGGCAGATTCTTAGACCAATGAAATAGAATTGAGAGCCTAGAGACATAGCCTCAGGTATATGAATAGCTAATATTCAACAAAGAATCTAGGCATAAGAAATGGAGCAAGGAAAGCCTCTTCAACAAACAGCACCAAGAAAACAGGTTTCAACATGTAAAACAAATCAGCTTGGAATCTATCTCATATTCTATGCAGAAGTTAACTCAAAATAGATTAAAGACTTTGATATTTAGCTTAAATCCATAGTATACATCAAAGCAGAATGCTACATGATACTGATTTTAAGGTATCTTCAGTGGCTAAATGTCATTGACCAAACAAACAGAAGCAAAAACAATTGGAGTTACCAAAAAAAAATCAAAATACTTCTTCATTACAAAATAAACTATGACTAGAATAAATACTTTTCCCCCTACACACTGATAGAAAATATTTACTCACCACACATCTGACAGGAGGTTAATATCCAAGATATATAAAGCAATTGCAAACATAAAAACTCAAGGAACAACAAAAGCAACCTCATCAAAAAAATTGAAAAAAGAGCTGAGATACACTTCTTCAAAAAAAAAGATGTAAATGGACAATAGGTATCTAAAAATATCACTTACCACCAGGGAAATGCAAATCAAAACAACAGTGAGATATTACCTCACTACAGTGAGACTGACACACATTTATAAAATGTAGAAAGAATCAGCATTGGTGGGGGGTATGGGGAGGAATTATCCTCTCCTGTGGGTGGGAATAACGCTGTGTGCTTCTGCCTAGGTGAAGAACAGGATGGAGACTTCAACAAATTAAGAATTGAGCTTCTCCACAATGTGTAAGAGAAGGGAGTAAGAAAGAGAGAATGTTTGTGAGAGAAAGAGTGTGGGGGAGGCAAAGTGCCTACAATAGAGGCAGGCTGGGGGAGAGGGGAGGGAATCTGGGGACATTGGTGGTGGGAAATGAGCACTGGTAGAGGGATGGGTGCTGGAACACTGTATGATTGAAACCTAATCATGAACAATTTTGTAATTGTACATCTCACAGTAGTATAATTTTTAAAAAATAAAAATAGACAGACAGACAGACAGACAGGCAGGCAGATAGATAGATAGACAGACAGACAGACAGACAGATGGACAGACAGACAGACAGACAGACAGACAGACAGACAGACAGACAGACAGACAGACAGATAGATAGATAGATAGATAGATAGATAGATAGATAGATAGATAGATAGATAGATAGATAGATAGATAGATAGATAGATAGATAGATAGATAGATAGATAGATAGATAGATAGAGAATTGAGCTTCCATGTAACCCAGAAATTCACTGCTTGGCATCTAAGTAAAATGTCCTAAATTGGTATTTTGAAGAGATATTTGGGTGCCTGTGTGTACAATACTATACACCCGGGAGAGCAAGACCTAGAAGCAACACAGGTGCCCAAGAACAGACCAGCGCACCAAGAGACCGGAGCATATACATACAATGGAACACTATGCAACTACAAGAAAAGATTTTTGAAATCATGTATTTCATAACTGGTGTGGATAGAATTAGAGGGTATGATGCTGCTTTAAGTCAATCAGGAAATAGACAAATACAGAATGTTTTCTCTCAGGTGGGGAGTGCAGAGCAACGTAGTAAGGCAGCAACAAACAGCCAACAACAACAGACTCTGAGGATGGGCTGACAGAACTGAGTTTACCAAATGAGTTGGACGAGATGAAACCCTGAAGCAGGAACGCTGACACTCTGGTGGTGAGTGTGGTGTCAGGACACTGCATGCCAGAATCTTTACCGTTAATAGATCACAATGCCTAAATAAAAAGGAGAAAAAACAGAAACTGTGTGTAATGAGAAACAAGATACTCATATGTTAAAAGAACATGTTCCAGGGAGCCCTTGGGCAGCCGGTAGCGGAGTGTGTGCCTCACATGCATGAAGCTCTGACTTCGTTGCCAGAATCATCCCTGTCCACTGAATACAATCCTATGGCATTTTACTGTCAGCCACCATGCCACAAGTGTGTGATTTTCTGGAGCACCAAAATCACATGGTCGCAACCTCTTGCCATCACAACAACAAAATACAATAGACAGATTCATGTAAATAAAGAAGAAATGACCTTATGATATTTTCTCACATGATATTTCTACAGAAATGGGCATATCACCCTTATGCATGTAGATAGATCCATATATCCTCTGAATTATGTAGGTATATATTCATTTTTCTTAGGAATAAGAACTTTACTTCTGCTGTGGAGGGGGTGTCTCAAAATGTGTTCATCTTAACACCTGTAGACATAGGAAACTGCCTGGACTCATGAGCAACTATCAGTTTTTTTAAATAGAACATACATATTTTGTTTAATTTTTTCAGCATAGGCAATTTCCTTCCAAGAAATTCTGGTCCTCTGTAGGTATAAGGAGGCAAAAGGCTCACCCCAAAATGAAACCCAGAAGTTACCACATCATTCCCAACTACATAACAATTTCATCAAGATTCTTTAAATCTGTTTACCTTATGTACCCTATTCATTTCACTGAAACTTTATAAAACACTAGAAGCAGTCCTTAGTGAAGCAACATGATATAATCAGGTCGCTTCCTTACATCAGCAAAGTGCAAATAAGTCAGGGAGAGAAAGTTTTTGTCAGCATAAGGAATAGTTTTCTTCTTGTGCATTTGTTTTACTAAAACTTGTTTATATTGGTCCGAGTGATAGCACAGCAGGGAGGGCATTTGCCTTGCATGCAGCTGACCCAGGTTTGATCCCTGGCATCCTGTATGGTTCCCGAGCACGAGCACTGCCAGGAGTAATTCTTGAGTGCAGAGCCAGGAGTAACCCCTGAGCATTGCTGGGTGTGACTCAAAAAAAAAAAAAAAAACTACAAAACGACCAAACTTGTCCACATTTTTCTGTTATTCACAGAAACAGGACCAATATGATGGTGAAAGGTTGGCGAATTAATTATAAGAAAATGTTTATGTGGTCTGGAGGTTGAGAAGACTGAGGCTGAGAAGAACAAAGACCTGCAGTTGGTAAGCTAGAGACTCAAGATGGTGTATGATATACAGTCACGCATTTCTGGGATGCATGCAAGACAGCAAGCCTGCTAGCTATACCGTACAGTTTAGTGTGTAGTAGGTTATTAATTAGATTTGCATAGTTATATTCTATGATATTCACAAAGTGGAAAAATTGCCTAGAAATACATTTTTTTTTTCTTTTTGGGTCACACCCGGCGACGCTCAGGGGTTACTCCTGGCTCTGCACTCAGGAATTACTCCTGGCGGTGCTCGGGGACCAGATGGGATGCTGGGGATCGAACCCAGGCCGGCATAGGCCAGCCGGGTGCAAGGCATACGCCCCTACCCGCTGGGCTATCGCTCCGCCCCAAGAAATACATTTCTTAAAAATAATTCTTAATTGTTTTGGTGAATGCCTGGAGTTCCCATCTGAGTGCGAAAGCCTGACAAGCAGGACAGCAGACGGAGTTCAAGTTTGAGAACAGGGGAGCAAAGTTGCAGCTCAAAGACAGAGAGTGAGAAGGCGCCCTTCCTTTACCATTTTCATTTTTTTCAGTTCTATTACAGCATTCAGCATTTTTGGATGAGACTCACCCCCATTAGGTAGGGAAATCTGTTTTTATTCCGTTTTCCGATTTAAATATTAATCTCACTTAGAAACTCCCTCAGAGTCACATTTAATGAGCTACCTAAGCACCCTGTGTTTCTGTCAAGTTGACAGATAACTCAACCACCACACTGTCGACTTCTTAACACTCTCCGTCCAGAATAAAAGAATCTCACTCCTTCTAACGTGAATTCTTCTGCCTTCATCCTTATCGTTCCACTAGAAGCATCCAGAGGATTGTTTAAAAAGTGGGAAAGTAGTAAATAAAAGTTTAATCATCCAGGCAATATATAGATTAAATGCAGAAAGATCTAATGCTGAAAGAAAAAAATTGTTGTGGCTAATTGGGAAGGGAAAGCAAGATTATAGATAGGAGAAATGTTGCCTCATTAAGTATTGAAGTAATATTTGCTGGTGAGAGTAAATACAATATAAAATGTGTTTTATATTTCATGTAAATGACAATTTGCCAGTTCATATAAAAGGCAAATAAATCTAAGGAAATCACTCCATCATACATCGCTGGAGTCAGGGACTTAACAAATCCATCAACACTGAGTTTCTCCTCTTTCTGTGCAGCCTCTTTTTATTGCTTCTCCCCTTCACCCTGGTAATTCCTATAGCTTTCAGAGTCTAAACAAGATTTTTTAAAATTGTTTTTACAGTTTCATTGCTTTGGTTATATTTCACAGAGTGAAACCATATGGTAATTCCTTTCATTTCCTGACTCACTTAATGATCAAGTCAAATTCCATCCACATTGTCACAGGAGAAGTTATTTGATCCTTATAATTGCAAAGTATTATTCCATTGAACATATAGAACACAATTTACTTATCCGATCATTTGGCCATAGGCATTTCTGTTGATTTGATGTTTGGGCTATTGTGAATAATGCTATGACCATGGGGGGCCATGGGGGTGCAAATATAATTTCATATCATCGCTTTCTTATCCTCCAGATAGATGCAAAGGAGTGATATTATTGGATAAGTAGGTTTTGCCATTTTCAGGTTTTCTTAGGAATCTTCATAACATTTCCCAAAGATGTTTCACCAGTTTATGTTTTTACTGTTTATGAGTTCATTCCCCACAGTGCCCTTATCTTCACCAGCACTTGTTGCTTTAATCCGGCCCAGGTATGCTGATCCAGAGACAGACATGGGGCAGAGCTGCTACTTGCTCTCCCTGTGCCCAGTCGCTCATGAGGCGCCCAGGGAGGGATGGCGGGTTCTAGCCCTGGCCCGCCACACCAGCAGAGCCTTGCAACAAGCCAGATGACCCCCCACTCCATGAGGGCCTCCATTTTTCTACATCCGGACTTCTCTCTCGTCAGTACTCCACCCAGCAGACCAGCCTATCACAGCCCGGCTCGCGCGGCCGCTTGGGGCCGTGCATTTCATTAATAAATGCTGGATTTTGAGATGAATACAAGATTATGCTACCTGCACGGCAGAGCCTGGCAAGCTACCCGTGTCGTATTTGATATGCCAGATACCAGTAACAATTATAGACCTCATTCCGGAATGGATTGAGGCTCTTTATGTTCCTGGAGCAAGCAGATGCCCTTGGGCTCTACTAGCATGAGACAGGACATATGGAGATGTTACTGGGGCCCACTCAAGCAAATCGATGATGAACGGGAAGACAGTGATACAGTGATACAGGTATGAAGTGATATATCTTTGTAGTTTTGATTAGTAAAATTTGGTGTTCAAGAAAAGTTCACCTGTCTGTGGACTGTCTGTTGTCCTGCTGTGAGGCCTCTGCAGCATTTGGTTATGACATGTACTAATTACATCCTTCGCTCATCCAATGATTCTATCTCACAAATGTATACTGCAAAACTTTATGCATACATCCTCTCCGTTCCTGTTTTGGAAACTGGCTATCCTGGACAGACTCAGTACCAGACGTTACAGCAGTCTCAGTCCTATGCCGTATATCTCCAGACAACCCAGACCTATGGGCTAACTCCTTTTGGACTACCCCACCTACACTATCCTTGGTCAGAGTCAGTACCAGATCTGCTACCCGAGCTCCAGCTTTGGAGTCACAGGCCAGACAAGCAGCGATGCAGAGAGTAGCACACTAGTAGCAGCCATGTACCAGCCAGAGAAGTCCAGTGTTCTGGTCCCGCCCCTGCCACACAGAGACTTCCCTTTGGAGACACTTCTGCAAGCCCATCTTTGTCACAGAGCACACCAAGTAAAGATGCTGATGACCAGTCCAGGAAAAATATGACTGGCAAGAATCAGGGCAAGAAGAAAGCTGATGCCAGCTCTTCCCAGGACAGTGAATTGGAACGGGTATTTTTGTGGGACTTGGATGAAGCCATCATCATCTTCCACTCTCTTCTTACTGGATCCTATGCCCAGAAGTATGGAAAGTGTTCAACTGTAGTGATTGGCTCAGGTTTAACAATGGAAGAAATGATTTTTGAAGTGGCTGATACACATCTGTTTTTTCAATGACTTAGAGTATAATTCTGACACACGGGGCAGAGTTGCTACCAGCTCTCCCTGTGCCCAGTTGATCATGAGGTGCCCAGGAGGGAAGGCGAGTTCTAGCCCTGGCCCACCATCCCAATAGAGCTCGCAAGAAGCCAGAGGAACCCCCCACACCATGAGGGTAGTAATTTTCAACACCTGGACTCCACAGCTCGTCAGAGCTCCGCCCAAGAGAGAAAAGCTGATCTCAAGCCCTGCTCATCAGAGTCCCACCCTACAGCAAAGACTATTTCATACCCAGGTATGCCTGATTCAGAGACTCAGATACACAGGGCAGAGCTGCTATTGTCTCTCCCTGTGCCCAGCTGATAATGAGGTGCCCGGGAGGGAAGGCGGGTTTTAGCCCTGGCCCGCCATACCAATAGAATCTTGCAAGAAGTCAAAGGAACCCCACACCATGAGGGCAGTCATTTTCTTTCTTTTTTTTTTTTTTTTTTTTTGGGTCACACCCGGCAATACTCAGGGATTTCTCCTGGCTCTGCACTCAGGAATAACTCCTAGCTGTGCTCAGGGGACCATATGGGATGCCAGGGATCGAACCCGGGCCAGCATGGCTCGGTTGCATGCAAGGCAAACGCCCTACCAGCTGGGCTATCGCTCCGGCCCCAGAGGGCAGTCATTTTCAACATCCGAACTCCACAGCTTGTCAGAGTTCCACCCAAGAGAAAAGCCCATCTCCCTCCATTGCGGTTCATCAGTAAATACAAGAGATGAGAGCTTACTACTGAGAGTGTACCACCAGCACGGCAGAGGCTGGCAAGGTACCTGTGTAGTATTTGATAGGCCCCAAACCAGTAACAATTATAGACCTCATTCCCATGACCTGAAGGAATGGTTTGAGGCTCTTCATGTTCCTGGAGCAAGTAGATGCTCTTGGGCTACTAGCCCAAGGGCATCTCCATATGTCCTGCCACACTACAAAGTTGATTAATCATATGAGATTCTACGGCCAGAATAGAATAGAGGGTGATAGTACAAAAACTCAATGAAATGAACAAGTCACCAAGAATACTCTATTCAGCTACTCTATCATTCAGATTTGAAGGTATGATACAGGGCTTCAGGGACAGGTAGAAGCTTAGGGAAGTCGAAATCATGAAATCAGTCTTAGAAGAGCCATAAAGGAGATTTTACAAAAGGTAGGACAAACTCCTCACACTTGGTGTTGAGAATGACATTCACTAAGAATGGTATTCCTAAGTATGTATGGCACTAATGGTTGCCCTCTACTAGATTAGAAAGGTTTGTTTACCTCTATTCTGCTAAGGGATTTTTCATACATTTGCTGTAACAAATTGTTTATTTTATATTTAATACTATATATCTGATCAGCTGTAATTTTGCATCCACAGATATTTTATTATAATCTTTTGCTATACAGATACTTAAGCAGTATCTTTAATAAAATAAAATATTTTCTAACAAGAAGTTATTATTCTCTTTCTTAGGAAAAAACTTTTATACTTTTTTCAGGTTTTAAAACTTTATTTGCATATTTAAAAATTGTGTATACCAATATAATCAAACAATTAAACAAAAAATATGGCACTCAGAATCAACTTCTTTTATAGCCTGCAGAACACACTTTGAACCAACCAGGTGTTGACTCCATAAAGTCCCACCCAGTGTATTCCTTCCCCCAACACACAGGCAAGTTTTATTTTTTATTTCCAACCAGACAAACATATAGGGGATGCAAGGGGGTCCATTGTCAATATTTCTCAAACTTAAATGTGAGATGGGGCAGTACAATCACTTAACTGTAAATTTTATCTGACCTCTTTGCATCTATATATTTTTTAATTTAACATCATTACATCTTTTTTCTTTATTTAAATCACAGTGAGATACAATTACAAAGTTGTTCATGATTGGGCTTCAGTCATAAAACATTCCATCATCCTTCCCTTCACCAGTGTATATTTCTTTTTTATATTCAAATTTTATTTTATTTTCACTGTATCACTGTATCACTGTCTTCCCATTGTTCATCGATTTGCTCGAGTGGGCACTAGTAACATCTCCATTAGTCCTGTCACAAGCAAGTGTAACCTAAGGGCATCTACTTGTCCAGGGACAGGAGGAGCCTGAAACCATTCTTCGGGTCATGGAACTGAGGTCCATAATAGTTACTAGTTTTTGGCATAACTTGGTTTTTAAAACAGGGGTAGCTTGCCAGGCTTTACCGTGTAGGTGGTATAGTTTCAGTAGAAGGCTCTCAACTCGAGCATTTACTGATGAAACTTAAAGGGGGAAGTTATTTTATTTTAATTTATTTTTATTCAAACACCATAATTTTCAAAGTACAAAGTTTTTCATAATAGAGTAGTTAGAAAGACTCATCATCCAACACCATTTCCATCATTAGTGTGTTCCCACCACCGAAGACCCTCATTTCGTACCCACCCCCATGCTCATGCCTGCTCTCTCAGCTGACACTGATTATATTGACTATTGCAGCCCATATATGCAATGGTATTGATAAAGTCACTTTTTTTTCTGGTTTGTTATGGGCTAATCTGACTGTTTCTGGTCTTGAATTGACCATTTCAGTTTCTAGAACGTGGTTGATTTCTACTAGTTTGATATACTGCACGGCCGCTTTGCAGCCATATGCCTCAGGAAGAGCCTGTAGCAGCTCTGCCCCATGTGCCTGTGTCTCTGGATCATGGTTGATAGCCCAGGAGCAGTTTGTGGGCAGGTCCACTGGGCCTCTCAGATGGGACAGAGGTGGGGAAAGGGACCCCAGCTCCATCTCCACAGAACTCCAGTGACTTTAGCTGCGGAGATCCACATACCTGGGCTTAAAATCGGCTTCTCTCTAGGGTGGGGCTCTGATGAGCCAGGCTTGAGATTGGCTTCTCTCCAATGAGCTGTGGAATCTGGACATTGAAAATGACTGATGATGGTTTGTGGTGGTGGTGGGGTTCCTCTGTCTTTTTCTAAGGCTCTATTGGGGTGGTGGGCCAACAGTAAATATTTCCCACCACCAATACACACACACTCCCAGGAGAAAACTTTTATGTTTTCAACTAAGGTTACCCACTCAAATCTTTACATTTTTAGGATTTATCTACTTTGTGTAAAATTTAAAATGTATTAGCACAGAATTAGTCTAATAATTAGAATTATTAAATTAATAATATTAATTTAAAAGTGTATATACCTGCAAAAATTTTAGTTTTAGAAAAAATTTTACTATATCAATTTACCATTTTTTTTTGGAATTCTAGGAGATTGACACTATTCATCTGTAGTCTACATGTGTGATTAATAGTATAATTAACTATATTATAAATTCCATTTATCTCAATAAACATGTATTTATAATAGAACCTATTTTAGGTGACTAGACCAGTATTGATAAAAATCACTGGTCAAGCACAGGTGTTACATGTTAACAGGTAATATGTTACCTGTTAAAAATGAAACATGTTACACATAGGTAACATGTTACCTGTGTTGTTAAGAGTCCACTGCATCCAAACCCTATGAGCTGTAGTAGAAAAATGCTAATTCTGAATAGGGAACTCAGATTACTGTCATAGAATAAAGGTTAAAGAGAGGTATGGTGGTAAGAATAGCTGTGTTCTGCTACATATTTTTAAAAAATTATTTTTGGGTATGTGGAGTAATTCTAAAATAGTAGTTCTCACTGAGCAATAATTTGATATTGGAGAATACATAGCAACATTTTGGTTTTTATAACTGGTTAATGCTACCAGCATATACTGAATAACCACTTCAGGCTGTTGCTAAAATCTTACACAGGGTAGCCTCTCACAGTCAGACTCATTGGCCCCAAACACCAGTTCTTTTGAGAATAGAAACCATGCTCTAAGGCCTAGGATACAATCATGGAAGTTTTGACCCATATCATCAGAGTAGAAAAGAATTTTGTTCCCATACGCTGAGAATGTATGTGGTACTTCCAGTTTGGAGAGAGGCACTAGATCCATCTCCCCTTCTTATAACTTTCTTAGACATGAAGGTAATTTTCTAGCCTCATCAATCTGTGTATCATAATTGTAATCACGGAAGTGACCACATGCAAACCAAAGTAATTAGGTGGCAAATTCCCAACAAGCACCCTATGAATCAAAACTATAGGCAAAAGTTAATACAACAGATGGTGAACACTAGCCTGTGATTTCATAGAAGCTTGGCCAAATTGCTCTACATATTCCATCAATTTTTCCAGTCTATCAAGCAGTGCCTGAAGGAGCCGTCTACTCATCTGCATTTATATTTTCATACATATTAGTTGGTAAAAATGAGACCAAGAACAGAAATTCTGGAGCACGTTTCTGGGACTTCCTAGGTACCTCTGTAGAAATTATTTGTATTTCAGGAATATAGGTGAAGGATTACTATTCCTCTTTGTCTTGTCTGTTAGGATACTTTGGTTGCCAACATTGAAAATCCTTCTCAAATTGTTTTAAACAATGGGCAATTTATTATTCTAAATAATAGTAAATCTCAAAGTCCTGCTTTTATTTCCCTGCAGGTGGCCTAGCTTTGCTTTCCCTACCACAGTCATAATCTTCCCATCCAGAAACCAGATGTTCAGAGAAAGAAAAGGGGCCCCATTTCTTCTAAAGGAGAGACCATTAACAAACACATTCCCTGATGTCTTATTGCCCGGTATCAATTCACGTGTGCACTCCTAAACCAGTTCTTTGTGAATGAGATGGAATACAATGGGCCCGAAGCCTAATCTCTTAGGCTAGAATGGCTATACCAAATGACTTATGTATCCACTGAGTCTCATAATTTACACATAGCAAAACAAAGGAATACTCCCTAGTTTGACACTAGAAGTGTCAGGATTATACCAACAGATCTTTATTACTGAAGTTTGCCGACAGGAATTCACAAGTTGAGTGACAATAGGACACGAGAATTATTTTTATTATTAAGAACTAGTTTAGGGCAATTTACAAGGGTAGGGGTAAACAAGCATTTTTTCTGAATGGTGATGTATAAAAGATTTCCTCAAGGATAAATCTAAAGTAACTAATTTTTCTTATACATGTTTGGTTTTATTTGTATAGCATGCTACTTCCAAAACTTACAAATGAGATATTCTGTATCAATCTCTTTCCTTATGATTGATTTCACTCAGCATGATATATATCTTCTAGTTCCATCCATGTTGAAAATTGCATGATTTTGTACTTCTATTATTTTGATTGATTATTATTTGGTACCAGAGATGGGATTCAGGGCCTCACTCCATACAAATCAAGTGCTCTACCACTGAGCTCTATTCCTGGTCCCATCAGTAGCGGTTCTCCCAGGGGCCACCTGCAGTTTGGGTGGATATGCTCAAGTCCAGACTAAGATGGTTAACACTGACCACTGGAACTAGAGCTATTAGGCAGGGCAGGCTAATAGGGTCTTGCCAGTTATACCAACAGTGGCAACTTATTAGAATGACTTAGAAAATATAAGGCAAGCAAAGTGAATGCAAGAGTAAGGAAAGAAATGGCTTGGGAAAGAGAGGAATGACAGGAAGAGAAAATGGGGCTATGATGAGGAGGAGGTTGTATAAGACCCTGGGGATGTCTGGGGGCCCTCCATGGAAAGGACTGGCCACTCTGACCCCTGATGTACACAAGAAACCAACATAGTATTTGCCTTTCCAAGGTTGGAGGCTATGGGTCAGTCATTATTTTGTTTCTCAGTGGCCTTTATCTTGGAGCAGATTCAGGGGGCAAACTATGGTTACAAGAGCATAAATGAGTATTTCCTACCTCGTGGTTGGTTCTTCACTTCTCCCCCTGTGCAGGATACCCGAGGACCCAGCCACTCATCTCGTTCAACCTACTAGAATTAGCTAATTCCTCGGAAGCCGTTTTAACCTGTGGCTTGTTAAAACCATCTGCTGGAATGTGGTGTGCACAAATACATGTTAGTGCCTTTGATCTTCTGGCACAATGGCATAGATTTATCAGATGTTTGCCTCTTTTTCCCTCTTTGAAAGGCTGATTTATAGGATATAGCCTTTGCCCCCCTCTTCCTTTCTTGCACTATTAAGTGTTGTGAATAGCCAAGGTAATATTAATATCCTGCCAAAGTTTTTTTGCACTTGCTAACAAATGAACTACATCCCTGCTAAATGGGCCCACATCTGTATGAGCTCCTCTTTTTGACTCAACAAATTGGCATTAAAATACATTGCAGAATGCCAAGGGTCCCTAGCTATTGAACTAGGGTTTTTCAATAGCTCTAGTTCAGCGGTCATCTCCAAATTGCATTACATGTCCAGCCCATCTGATTTTCGATGCCTTGGCAAGCGAGACAGTGTCCCTGATTCTGGAATAGCGACGGAGGTTGGAACTCCTGATTCCTTCTCTCACTTGAGTGAGGCGTGATATTGCCAAGGGTCCCTGAGGGAGCAGGGACAGTTCTGAGGAAGATGGTTGCCAAGTGAGGAGCTAGCCTAAAGCAGGTGCTTGCTCCCTTCCTCAAGTATCTTCCATAGATGAGCAGGTCCCCAGCAGGCAGGACGCAGTGTTCAGAAGGCGGGAAGATGCCTGGCCCTTTGCTCCTTCCTAAAATGCAGGATTGGAGACTACTTCTAAAAAATGAACTTGGATTGGCTCATGTTTGGTTTTTCAATCACTTGATCACTTGATCACTTGAATCCCGTTATTCATTGATTTGCTCGAGTGGGTGCCAGTAACATTTCCATTGAACCCTATCATGTGCCAATGTAGCCCAATGGCATCTGGTTGATTCAGAAATATGAAGAGCCTCAAACCGTTCCTTCAGGGTCTTGATAAGGAAGTCTGACCATCTTGTAGGTGGGCGGCCACGTGATCTTTTGACATCCTGTGGGATCCAGTCAGTAACAGCTCTAGTTCAGCGGTCATCTCCAAATCGCATTACATGTCCAGCTCATCTGATTTTCGATGTCTTGGCAAAAGAGACAGTGTCCCTGATTCTGGAATAGCGACGGAGGTTGGAACTCCTGACTCCTTCTCTCACTTGAGTGAGGCGTGATATTCCAAGCATAGCTCTTTCGATTCCTCTCTGGGAGACCCGAATAGCATTCTCATCCTACTTTCGTAGGGCCCAGGTCTCTGAGGCGTATGTTAATGCAGGGAGAACTGTGGAGTCAAAAAGATGTGCCCGGAGCCGGAGGTTCTTTGTTCTTTGTCCTTTTAGCTATTTCTTCGATGCCTTTGAAGACATTCCATGCCGCTCTCTTCCTCCTGCGCAGCTCAGGTTTTAGGCCGTTCATCATGTTGACTTCTCGATACAAAGAAGTTTTTCAATACGGAACTGTTTTTCTCTAAACAATTCCTAAGAAATTGGAAGTATCTTTCCAAGAGAAGTTTTAGCTGGGGAAGAAAAAAAAGTTGAAAGATGCTGTTGCTCTTTCACCCCACCCCTCCCCCCCCGCCCCCCACCCCCCCCCCCCCCCCCCCCCCCCCCCCCCCCCCCCTCCTCTCTCTCTCTGTCCTCCCTCTTTTTGTGATTGCTGTGCTCTTGATGGGTCTTGGTTTTTACTCCGAAGGTGGCTCTGTCTTCCCCAAGGCGGCTGCTAGTTTGGGGAGATTCCAGAATGTGAAGAGCTCAGTGTTTGATAAGAACAGGGAGTGTTCACCTTGTTAATGGTTTGTAATTAACCAACTTTAATTCTGTCTGTATGTAACTGTGTGGTCAGGACAGCGCTGCAAGGGGAATAGTCCTGCCGCCTCACCTTAAATGTGGCTGGGAGGGTGTACGCTTGCTGGAATTCCACTTCCAGCCCTAAGGACTAACTCCTGAGGTTGAAGTCATGGACTTACTTCCTCATATCTCGGAGGACCAAAGTAGGAAGTGTTTCCTCTTTTAGATGCTTCCAACCCTTGGCTATGGGGACATGCGTGTCCTTGGACACTGCCTCTAATTGACTTGACTCAGACCAAAAGGGTCAAGAATGGGCACAAACTCTAAATTAGGCTCCTGAGGGTCAGTATCTCAATTTAGACTTTCTACTAGTTCTAAAAAAGAAGTGATCTCCCCATTCCCCATTTATTTTATTTTATTTTTTTATTTTTTTGCTTTTTGGGTCACACCCAGCGATGCTCAGGGGTTACTCTTGGCTCTGCACTCAGGAGTTAATCCTGGCGGTGCTTGGGGGACCATATGGGATGCTGGGGGTCGAACCCAGGTCGGCTGCATGCAAGGCAAATGCCCTACCTGCTGTACTATCGCTCCGGCCCCACCATTTCCATATTTTGGAGGCAACCAACCTCTCCAGTTTTTCTAGAAATATCTTAGAATATGGACGGGTGGTGTCGGCTGTTTCTTCATTGCTGCACCTCCAGCACCTGGCACAGTACCATGGCACAGTAAGTAGTCAATAAATATTTGTGGAGAAAGAAATGAATAATTAGTGATTTTTTTTCATCTTCAGGAGACTTTGCCAAGAGAAGTGACAAAACAAGTAGAAAGAACACCTTGCTTCTTAGGATCTAACAATACCTGAGCCAGTTGGCCTCGAAATTACAAGAACTAATATGTTTCTTCACTTTATTCGACTAGTTTCAGCTAGTTTTCACTTGCTAAACAGTGGATTTTCCTCTGTCTTTTTTCTAGGCAGTCCAAATTCAGACCCATGATTACTTGCTGGCCTCCGCCTTCCCTCCCATTTCTCCCCAGTCTAGACTCTTAATTTTCTTTTTCTTTTCTTTTTTTTTTTTTTTTGCTTTTTGGGTCACACCCGGCAATGCTCACGGGGTTTCTCCTGGCTCTGCACTCAGGAATTACTCCTGGCGGTGCTCGGGGGACCATATGGGATGCCGGGGGATCGAACCCGGGCCGGCACAGGCTGGCTGCGTGCAAGGCAAACGCCCTACCCGCTGGGCTATCGCTCCGGCCCCTAGACTCTTAATTTTCTTTTGAAAGCACAGATCTAGACATACAACTTTCCTGCTTGATTCTTCTGTGGGCTCCTATGTGGGGGTAAAGTCTGGGCTACAAACTTAGGCCTATCTGCAGTTGATCAGCTATGGAATTACTTCCTCTTTGCTTCTCTTCCAGCTCATCCTTTTCTCTCCTGTGCTCCTACACCCCATAAAGATCTTATACCCTCATAGAGATCATATAAGGCTCTTATACTCTGTAACTTCACACTGAGCCTTCGGTTCATCCTGGTAGAACATCTACCCCTACTACCTCACCATTCCCAACTTGGAACAGAGAAAATGCTAGATTTCCCTGTCAAGAAAAAGGAAGTGTCTAAGTAGGGACTGGAGAGTGGTCCAGGCTTAGGTTCAAATCCTATTAAGCCCCAAGGGGCGTAAGCAGCGCTGCAGAAAGACCAAAAGAATCAAGTTTAGAGACAGAATTAGAATTATGGAGATGATGTGGAGAAGGTGGAAGTGAGACTTAACAGAGACAACCTCCAAGACAGGAAGGGCTCCTGATGGTAGAAATGGAATAAGGATTCTGGTAAATAATTTGGAGTTCCTCCTACTCTCTCCCTCATTTTTGTGTGACTTTCCCTGGAGGAAAATAATATTTGTAGAGTATGTCAGGGTCAATTTTGGTTCATCTCTTTTCTCCCACATAAGGCTTAGCACTCAGTGGATAACAGAAGAAACGGCTATTGAGTTACCTCACCCTGCTGTGGAGTAGCGGCCTCTCTTCTCACTTGATACTTGTTTATGCTTGTGGTTCCTCCTTGTTTGTGCTTGTCTGTTTGTTGAAGTCAGGAGAGGCTCTTCTTGGCTGTTTGTCAGTCAGCTCAGTGACTTAGCTACAGCCCTTAGATGTTTGGGAGTGGGAGGAGTTACTCAGCTATATACTTGGCTTTGCCCACTCCAAACTCTCCAGTGTCATCTGCTTTCTGACCAGTTTTGATCAGGATTTTTCTTCAGTGAATGGCTGCCAACAATTTCCTGAAGTGTCCCAGCCTATAGCGCCCCCTGGCTGTTATCTGCTGAAGACTTTTATTTGGACCCTGGCAGCTCATCTTCTCCCACCCACTCTGGCCAATCCGAGTGGGTCCCTATTATTTTGGCCTTCACTGCTAAGGTTTATCCCTCAATTTATGAATGGGGTGGAATTCCATTCATTTAGGTTAACCTAAATGGGTGACAGTTTGAGGTGACAGTGGAGCTCACATCTGTGGGGAATCAGTCAAAACAATGACTTCAGTGCAAGTTGATTCACTATCACTTCTATCAGTATCTTCCCATCAATCATCTATTTGCTAGAGCGAGCACCAGTAATATCTCCATTTGTCCTGTCTCATGCGAGTAGAACCCAAAGGCATCCGCTTGCTCCAGGAACATAAAGAGCCTCAAACAATTATATTAGGTCAAGGGGATGACCTAATACAAATGTTACTGGTATTTGGCATATAAAATACTACACGAGCAGCTTGCCAAACTTGCCGTGCGGGTGGCATACTGTTGTAGTCACCTCTAAATAAAGCATTTATTGATGAACAGCGTGGCCGCTAAGCGTAGGGAGGGTGGTCTGTCTTGTTGTGAGGTTCTGCTGGGGTGGCAGACCAGGGCTAGAACCCGCCATGCCTCCCAGGCGCCCTCACGAGCAGCTGGGCACAGGGAGAGCAAGTAGCAGCTCTGCCCCATGTCTGAGAGTCTCTGGTTCAGCATACCTGGGCCGGATTGAAAAAAAACTGCAAGTTGATTAGGAAAGAAAATGAAAGTAGATATCAACTAGATTGCCTGCTATTTTAAAAGAGGAATGAGGGAGAGGGAAATGAGACAGTAGGAAGGAGCGCAGAGAGGAGAGAGAGAGAGAGACAGAGAGAGGCAGAGAGAGAGAGAGAGAAATCATGGCCTGGAATTCAACCTCACTCAGGACTCCCTGCTAAGTAACTCAACAAGACCCCTGAAGACAGAAAATTTAAGCTTATCACAACAAGAGTGTAGTGGGCACAGCAATGCAAATTAGGAATAACTCCCCTGGACACAACCCTGATATTTTTTCTGCCAAATTCACCTTGAATTCAGTCACGTGGGGCAATGCCTTACCTCCCTACACTCAAGTGCTTGTTCTAGTCCTGAGCAGTGAGAACAACTTCTCTGGTTCCCCTGAACTCCTTCAACCAATCCATTATCACTGATAGAGCATCTTGTGGGTTATCGTTCTTGGGGAGTAGGGAAAAATGTCAAGAAATAGATAAGTTGAAAATACCATGAGATAAAAACAAATGGTGATGGGTGGGGTAGTGGCTTGAGGTTAGAAATATTTCACTAATTCATAGGACCTTTGGCTTGGCGGCCCGGAGGTGCTACAAGCCTTCTGGATGATGCAGTCGGAACTGAGTCTGGCAGGAAGAAGGAAGGGGAGTTGGGGGTGGTGAGGCATGGGTGGAAGGATTGTACCAGCAGCAGGACAAGAATGATTTTTCAAGTCATTTTTATTTCATGCAACTACCTTAAAACCATCTTTTCAAATTAGTTTATTCTTGATTTCCAGGCTAACAGACGATCCTCTATGTAAGCCAGATGGAATCATTCATCTAGTAAGCACTTACTGAGCATCTGCTTGTGTCAAGCACTATTCTAGAAATTGGAGATAAAGGGATCAAAGTTGGAAGTTCTTTGCTTCATGGGCCTTGAATTCTATGCGGGAGACAAAGCATCAGGCAATCAAATCAATATATACATAGAATGTGTCAGTCATTCCAGGGCTGGATGATCCATAGGAAAATGGGCGAATGGCCGAGGCAGAGTACATGACGTAGTGTCCAAAGAGGGATGCTTCTGGAACTGAAAAACTAGATCAGGGCTGGGTCATATGAAGCCTCAAACAATTTTTAATTTATTTGGGGAGGAGGAACAGCTGGCAGTGCACAGGGGGTTGCGCTTGGTCCTGTATGCAGGAATCACGACTGTGGGCACTGGGGACCATAAGGAATTCCAAGCATCAAACCTGGGTTGGTCAAAAGCAAGGCAGACATCCTAACCACTGTATTATTACTCCACTGCTGAGAGCACAACTCTTTAAAGCTCTGAATTCTCCCTTAGCACTGTGTGAAGTACTCAAAGTGCATTTAAAGTAAAAGGGAAGGGGCTGGAGTGATAGTCCAGCGGGGGAGGGCGTTTGCCTTGCACACAGCTGACCTGGGTTCCATCCCTGGTAACCAATATGGTCCTCTGAGCACCGTTAGGAGTAACTTTTCTTTTTTTCTTTTTGAGTCACACCCAGCGATGCTCAGGGGGTTACTCCTGGCTCTTTGCTCAGGAATTACTTCTGGCAGTGACTGGGGGAACATAGGGGATGCTGGGGATCAAACCTGGATTGGCTGTGTGCAAGGCAAATATTTGCCCTACTCACTGTGCTATCGCTCTGGCCTCTAGGAGTAACTTCTGAGTGCAGAGCCAGGAGTAACCCTCTGAGCATTGCCAAGTGTGACCCAAAAAAGACAAAAAAAAAAAAAAAAACCAAAAAAACCCTCATAAAGTACAAAGAAGTACTCCCATTGGATGTGGCTAATCCCATTGTTAAACTATAAAGAAAAACCCATGCTGGAAAAAGGTAATAAACTACATTTTCCTTATAGTTTTAGAATTGCAAATACATCTTAACCCTTGGTGAATTTTGGCTTATCTTTAATAGATAAAGTAGTTTTATTAAAGAGGAAGTTGGTACAATTTTTCCAGTCAGAAGGAATACTGTTAAAATCATGCTTTAAAAAAAAGCATATATAAGAACTAGCCATGTCCTTATTCCTTCACAATAATTTTCCCTTTTAAAGAATAACACAAGTCCAGCTGAAGTCCTATTGCAAGTACTAAGTCCCTTTGGACCATACATGGCGTGGTCCCCTCCTGAGTCAGGGCCTCTAACCTTCATTTAGATGGGAGAGGCCCAAAAGAACCAGAGCATGGAAACCCTTAGAGGTTTCCCACTTAACCACATGCCTTCCCCAGGCAGCCTTCCTGACCCTAAATTTTTTTTGGGGGTCACACCGGCGTGCCAGGAGTTTCTCCTGGCTCTGTACTCAGGAATTACCCGGGGCTTGGGGACCAATCTGACCCTGAATTTTACTAGGAGAAGTGGTACAGGGTAAAGAGTTCTGCAATTAGCAGGATTGGGAATACTAGGAAAAATCCTATTTTTTTTTTTGAGCTTCAGTGGTCTTCACTGTAGTGACTGCACGAGAGGTCCCAGAAACACTACTTCACAAAGGATAAAAGAACTTAAAAAGTTTTTTAACTTTACTTAAACATCGTGATTTACAAAGTTGTTCATAATAATTTTCATGCCAAAGACTAGTAACTATTATGGACCTCAGTTCCATAACCTGAAGAATGGTTTTGGGCTCCTCCTGTCCCTGTAGCAAGTAGATGCCTTTGGGTTGCACTTGCTTGTGACAGGACTAATGGAGATGTTACTAGTGCCCACTCTCGAGCAAATCGATGAACAATGGGAAGACAGTGACAGTGATACAGTTCATAATATAGTTGTTTCAAGTACTCAATATTTCAATATTAGTCCCACCACCAATGTGCCTTCACTACCACCAAAGACCCTAGTTTCCCACCCAAGCCTGCTCCTTTAGCAGGCACTGATTAATCTGCTTTATATTGCTTATTGCAACATATATCTCGTAATGGTATTGCTAAAGTCATGACCTTTTTATTGGTAAGTGTAAATTGGGCCATCTGTATTATTGCTTTCATTTGTTGAACTTAGCAGGCTTCTACTCAATTTTTTAACAAAGTTGTTCTTGTTAATTTGTTGCAGACATTCAATATTCAACCCCTGTCCCACCACCCCTGCAACTTTACACCACCATAATTTCCATTTTCCCAGTCACAGCTTAAGCCTGTCCCTATAGCAGACCCTCAACAATTTATATTGCTTGTTATAGAAATTTGCTAAAAATGATTAAGAATTGTTTTCTTAGAAGAAAGTTAGTGAAGTTTGTTCAATCTCACCATGGAGCTATTACACTGTTGTATTAGAAATTACTGATGCGTTACAGGATAGCCACTGTGTAGACAGTGTGTATATATTTTGTTACTGCTTACAAGGGATGAAATAACTCTTGCAGGCGCGGGCTTTAAATCCAAGACCTACTGATGAGCAGCCCTTGGGAAAGGCAGTTGGGACGGGGAGTCTCAAATCAGTAAGGTGGGGCTGAAGAGAGTGAATAAGTCTTCAAAGGGACTGAGGGGAATGGGAGAAGGTCACAGGAGTTCGCAGTTCCAGTCCCATACCGGATGACATAGCACAGGGGCGGGAGATGGTGGGTGGGTTATCTTAGCACTGGATGCCCGAAGGGATAGTAAGAAATGGTGGAAATCAGTGAGACTGGAGATTCCTGGAGAGAAACCTAGAAAGTTAGATTATTTGTTACCCAAACTATCTGGCAATACTTTTGAAGAGGCTAAATTATTACAAGAAAGAGGGGGCAGAGTTCACGGCCCTTTGTTATTATTCTTTCAGGTAAGTGTCAAAATCCATGGTGTACACTTCTAATGTCTAGAGACACAAATACCAATGTGCCTTTTAATCTAATGATGGAGTTCATGCTATCGGCTCCGCCAGAAACCATGCAGATAGTGCAACATGATTAAATAAAATGATACCACACACTCTTCTGGTTTTATTTACGGGTTTATTACAGCAGGAAAATAGAACTAATGCATTTTACAAATTTAAGGGCTGCACTGCATTAAGTTGTAGCTGTTTTCCCAGACATTCACACACCATGTTCCTATAGTAAGTAACCTGGATACAGCTCACAAGTTACATTTCTGATAAGTAGAAACTGGGATCAGCTGATATCTGCAAGTGCTTTAGAAGTTTTTGAGAGGAAGCATATTACAGTTGACTACTTGGCTCCCCCAAATGAATTCCTATATGGCAGCAGTGGCCCCAAGAATGAGTGATTCCAACAGCCTGTTAAGCTTCAGGGACTTCAAGTGAAATGGGACTTGACAGCAAATAAAATGGGACTATCTGAAGGGCAGATGGATCAGGTGACCAAGCCCGCATACGATTCTGCCCCCTCCGGACTCCAACTCCAGTTTCTGTCTCTTAATATCACTGGATGTTTGTAGTTTTCTGTCTGCTTTCAGAAGACATCAGAACGGAAAAGTGTTTTTCACTAATCGGACCAGAACAGGAGGTATGCAGGCTGGCTAGGCCAGCTCATCTACTTTTCTGCTTTCCCTTCCTTCTCTGCCGACCTTGAAAGGCTGTGCAGCAGCAAGCCCTGACCTCCAGAGGTGAACATTGATGAACAGGACGGGATGAGACCTCACCCTGAGCAGTTTCTGGAATAAAACCGTGCTATCTTTTTTTTTTTTTTATTTTTTTTTTTTGCTTTTTTGGGTCACACCCAGCGACACTCAGGGGTTATTCCTGGCTCTGCACTCAGGAATTACTCCTGACGGTGCTCGGGGGCCATATGGGATGCTGGGGATTGAACCCAGGCCGGCACAGGCCAGCTGCCTGCAAGGCAGACGCCCTACCCGCTGGGCTATTGCTCCGGCCCCAAAACCGTGCTATCTTTTAAGGAAGAAATGCTTCAGATACCTACAATATTTGAGAATACATTAGAAAGCTGCCTTTGATTCCTTGGAGTTTTTCAACTGCTAATTACATAATGGCAGGGGGTGGGGTGAGGTCAGGGACGGGCAATTCAGCCTGAGATTCCCTGGGAAACCTTTTGGAATCCTATTTCCATTTGGCCTGCAGCAGCCCATCCCTGGTATTTTATCACTGGAGAAAACCAGTGTGGGGAACATGTGTACTGGGTGAACTGGAAGCTGGGCTCTAGCCTGTCCATCTGCCAGGGAAAAAAAGTGGTGTCTGCATCCATTTTCTCTGTGGACAGAGAACTGGAGCTCTCTGCAGAGCACTACCTGGTCTGTCTGCTGGTCACCACTATGGAGGGCCAAGGCAGTGACTTGTGGGTAGGAAGAGGTGAGCATGTACATCTACGTGAGGAAAAGCTACATGATGGGGGTGGAATGGAGGGACAGAGCTATATAAAGCGTCAGAGAGAAAACACTCTCTCTTTGCATTCATACACTGAGTTCATCCACTTCTCATCTGAGGGACATTTTGGATATTGTCATTTAAAAAATTGTGAGCTTATCATTAAGCACCAAATTATGTTACAGTTTTACAACAAACCCAATAATTCCCATTCTCATCCTTCAGAATTACCAACGGATCCCTGTCTAATAACAGAGGCGAGCTATCTGTTTGCCCCATGTCACGACGTGACTTCAACTCTGAGGTTCTCCCTTGTCGCGTTGCCCCCTGCCGACTGCTTACACGTCAGCATGAGGAGCAGAAGCAAGGGCAAGTGCCACAGGCTGCAGAAAAACAGCTTCCGGGAACTCTTCCGGTCCGCATCCACGTAGAACCGAAAGCCGAGGTAGGAAATATAGAGGTTGATGGGGAGGGAGATAATGGGGAAGGTCCACGTGGTGACGTCCAGAACGGGGGCTGCAGTGGATAGTCCAATCAATGCCAGGCAGTGGCGCAGGGCCGCAGCGCCTGCAGAGGCCGGGGTGGGTGACCGACATCATGCAGTAGCCGCCTCGAGAAGTAGTCTTCACGGAGGCCCCAGCTCAAAAGCATTGAAGTGAGGAAACTGCCAGGAGTAGAGGATTCCTCCTAAAAGAAACGGCTCCTACAAGAGAGAGGAAGAGAAGAGGGAAGCAAAAGCACATGGTCAGCAGAGTCACAAAGAAGGCATGTCCTCCCAAACAACCTTTCTTGGTCCTCCATGGTGTTTCCAGACCTATCCTGGAGCTCCGATTTCTGCCATCTTTGTTCTTATCTCAGCTTGTCCAGGGACCAGCCCATGTTTCACAGGAGCGCTGCCCACTGGGCATCTGTGTCTCCTCCCTTCCTGGTACCTTCAGCCCTGATAGTTCACAATAAAACATGCCTCTGCACACTTGAGAACAGAGGCAGGGATGGCCCAGCGGGACCTTGGTGCTGGAAATACTCCTTCCATAAGCTTTGCTCTGAGCATGAGGAGAAGGCGCAGATGAGCACTCCCAGCCCACCTGCCTCTTTGGCAAGACCTCATCCTAACAGGCGGTGGCAGCGCCCTGCTCAGCACACACAACTCTCGCCTTGACGGACACTCCTGGCTCTTGTGTGTGCGGCTGCTGGAGTGTCAGACCTTCTAGGGCAAGTGTTAGGCACATCACAGTTCCCAAATTCTGCTCAATGTGGCAGCAGGAATAGAAACTTTGCATGTGGGGTCCCAGGGACAATAAGGCACCCGCACTGCATGTGGCTGAACCCCCACCCCAACCTGCTTGATGCTGGCAAGGCTTATGGTAGTAAACACTTCCAGGTGTGACCCCACACGCAGAGCCAGGAGTAAACCCTGGTGGTTCCCAAAATACGGCTAGGTGTGGTCCCCAGGCCCCCAAAACCAATTCCCCTGAAAACGAGTGTTAAAGAAAGAGCATGGCTAAAAGGACATGTTGTATTTAGGCATGTTGTATTTAGACAGTAACTTGTCTGCAGCTGTGAAATTTTTTCAACGTGAAAGAATCAGTAATCAGTCTCTTGAGTGTCAGCTTTCTCTTACTCACAGGGGTAGAATGCAGGTTGTTTACTGAACATCATGGGTGGGATGCAGGCTGCAGTTTACTGAACATCATGGATGGGATGCAGGCTGCAGTTTACTGAACATCATGGGTGGGATGCAAGTTACTATTTACTGAACATGAATATTGTGGGAGAGTTTCAGATAGCTTATCTATTTGAATTCTGACTAATGAGTGTTAAGTCGATTTTAAATTCATTAAATGAAGACAGAAATCAATAATGTTAAATTCTCAAAAATAAGTGAAGGGAGGATTTTAAAAGAGCTTGTTTGGGGACTGGAGCGATAGTATAAAGGGGAGGGCACTTTCCTTGTATGCGGCTGAGCTGGGTTCAATCCCTGGCATCCCATATAATCTCTGAGTCTGCCAGGAGTGATTCCTAAGCAGAGAACCAGGAGTAACCCCTGAGTACTGCTGAGTGTGGCCCCCCAAGTTCCCAAACCCAAAAAACCAACACACCCCTGCCTGCAAAAACAAAAAAAAAAAAAAAAAACCAAACAAACCCATCCTGTTTGATTTTTAACTCTTCCAATGCAGTTTCTCCCTACAAGTTGACAGTTGGCTGGGGTCACTCACCCATGAGCCGCACAGTCATTCCTTAGGCAAAAGATATAGTCTATGGGTAAATAAGCAAGAAGGCCAATGAGTATGACAGCTGCCACGGGAGACACTGGCCACACAATGGTGAGTATATCCAGCTGTCAAATATGGACCAAAAGATGGACACTGTCAAAAGTCACACAAGTGAATCTGTCTGATGGTGCAAATGGTGCGCAGGAGCAGTAAGTGAAGTGGGCACGGAGAATACAAGGCGCTGAGGTAATTGAGGGAGCATCAGAACTTCTCTGAGAAAGGGAGCTCTGAGCTGAGTTCTGTGGAATAAGTAACCCGGCCACCTGAAGGGAGCAAGGCACACAGCACAGCACAGGTAATAAAAGATTCTTCTTTTATATATATTTTTTATCATATATTGATTCAGAATTATATGGCAAATGACTTGTATGACAATTTAAAAAAATACAATAGAGGGGGCCGGCGATAGTCCAGCGGGTAGGGTGTTTGCCTTGCACTGCGGCCGGCCCATGCCAGCCCGGGTTCGATCCCGGCATCCCATATGGTCTCCCAGTACCACCAGGAGTAATTCCTGAGTGCAGAGCCAGGAGAAACCCCTGAGCATCGCGGGTATGACTCAAAAAGCAAAAAAAAAAAAAAAAAAAAAACCAAAAGGCTGAATAAACAGATAGAGCAAACCGTGAGGAACACTATTCAAGAAAAGCTGGAGAAAGGCAGAGAGACACCACGTGATTTTGCAGGCACTCTAAGAACTGGCTCTGTTCTAAAAGCAACAGAAAGTCAGAAAAGTATCTTAGCGTCTAAGTGTGTGCATGGAGCGGACACTGAGGAGAGAGGAACTGGTGTTAGTTGGTCTCATTTATGAAGGCAAGCACTGCAGGGTAAGTATGGAAGGAACTAGCAGGAGATTAAAGGTGACAGTGGCTGAGGATCAGGGCGGTGACAGAGATGGAAAGAAGATACACTTGCAAGGGATCTAGGAGACAAAAAGGAAGGTGAGGGTGGAGTAAGTAAGGAAAAGAAGGAAAGGGAGAGAGCAACTCAGCCCACAGGAACCTAGATGGAGGCCACAGGAGAGGGCAGCTCAAGAGCTTGACTTTGGCAGTGTTTTTGGTTGACTTGGTTTTAAATATTCAAATAGCAACCGCCAGTTATAAAGGTTGTCTGGGCTAGGAGTGTGTCGTGGAGCTACCGATACCTGAGTCTGCTACCAAATAAATCAAGGTGCTCAATAATTGTTGCTTTCTTATATTCTAACTAGATTAGAATATAAACTTAAGGGTCTGTTCATTTTCTTTGCATCTCCAATGTGACACACTAGAGACTACAATACAGACACTAGTTAAGAGGTACTCAAACTTACTCACTGAAAACCACACCAAAAATGTGGAAAAAACCCCCAAAACTTGCTTAACTAAAAAGGACCTCAAGATCATCAGAATTTTATAGCACTAATTTGTGAACTGATTAGGAAACTTGTAAGATTCTATTACTGCCCACCCCACCCCTTTTCCCCATCTCTATTCCTTCATCTGCT